>CM066229.1:1731396-2033896 GCA_033675125.1 Athetis lepigone | reverse complement strand
AATTTTACATACAGTTTACAAATAACACTATTTATGCTTAGATTATGAAGAGTTTCATTATAAGAAATAGTTTCACCATCAACTGGTGTGTTTTAAAAATCTACCACTGACAATAAGTTACACGATTGTCAATTGTCTGGTCAGTTTTGTATGACAAAAGTATCATATTGTCAGTTTGTTAACTCGTAGTTTCATAAATTAAATAACCTCAAATTCAGTAGTAAATTGTTTTAAAAAAATATTTATGAATAATGTACTTTAACTTGGCTAGTTAATAGGAATGACGACAACATAAAAAAATGGCATTCTGTTTAGTCCGTCTTGTAGATCGGCCTAAAATACGGGACACATATTTTTTGCTTAATCGAAATAATAAAAAAATACAAAGATAAAGAGCAAGAAAATTCCGGAGTAGGGGCTTTTGACGTCACCGTGCTGCAAAAATTGTATCTGATCGTGACGTCACGCGCAACTTCAACGCACTGTATCGTTGTCATTTTTCATTTACGAGAAAAAAGAAAAAATACGTGTCCAAAATTTTTTAATAATCTCACTGACGGACTAATTACTTTTTTTTTCGTTTTTTTTATTGTTAAATAAGTAACTTAAGTTTAACCATTAACCGAATAGACATAAATAGACATATCTTCTATACTTACTCGCGACCAATAAGAAGGAAGGCTTGCTTCTGTATTTCAGTGACTTTGTCCCCCACTGTACACAACAACCACGCTAGCGACGCCTTCCTCACTTCTAGCAGTTGATCTACAACAAATATAGTCAGGATATGAAAGGAGTTTAAGCAAATATTTATTTAATTTATTAAAAAAGAAAATGTTTCCCTAGTAGTCTCTGACTTTTCAAAGCATCCATACTAATATTATAAATGCGAATGTAACTCTGTCTGTCTGTCTGTCTCTCTGTCTGTTACGCTTTCCCGCTTAAACCACTGAACTGATTTGAATGAAATTTGGTACAGATATACCGAGAAAAAACATAGGATAGTTTTCATCCCGAAAATCCCGCGGGAACGGGAACTATTCCACGCGGACGAAGTCGCGGGCTGCAGCTAGTTTGGTATAAAATTGACCATCAAAAAAGATTAATATAACATCTAGGTAAGGCTAAGTATAAACTTTAATATAACAAAATAGTAAGTCATTTCTCATCATAATCAGCCTGTGTTCAATCACTGTTGGACATTTTCCAAGACGCGCCAATTAACCTTTCGACGATCAAGCGACAGCCGGCTGTCGCACTGCTGTAGTCTTTAATTTGTTTTTTTATGAATGGGAATTGGGAAATCATTAAATGACTTCTCTCGCCCTTGGTGGGGCGGGAGGGAGTGTCAGACTCTTACTGACTAAAACCCACCCGTGTTCCTTCGGTTACCCTTTGGGGCCTTATCATACTAGCGGATTGCGAGCGTCTTCAAAGCGCGAACACGCCGCGGCTGCTCAGCCAAGACGTCGCGAACGCGTGGCAAATTCGCAACGTTTTCGTTGCGTGTTTGTATCAAGTTAACGAAGAAATTACACTGCTATTTACAGCAATCTCGTTGCGCGTCCGCAACGGATTCGCTGCGCATGCGCGGCGTATTCGTTGCGTGTCCGTAACGAATTCGTTGCGCGCCCGTCCGCTTTAAAGACGCTCGCCATCCGCTAGTATGATAAGGCCCTTATATTTCAAGGCCGGGGTAACTATTAGAACTATTCGGCAACCCCAGATTGTCTTTCTGTGTCTCGAATTATGTGTGTTCTAAGGATTGACCCAATTTTTTTCTACATAAATTCAGTAGCGGCCAGCTGCCCTTCCCAGATGGTCGCTTTATCTGGCTAAAGAAGAAACCACTCTAAACCAATACCGTTGGCTTTTATTTAATTAGTTCTCCTAGGTACACTTATTCAGAAGAAATGGCTAATCAGGTAAGACTATGAGTTTTGTAGTGACGCAACATAGAAGACAAAAATTACAACTTACTCTTTTTAAACGCTCTAGGTCTCTTTTCTCTCTCATACCAGTGTCTGTCTCCTTTGACTATTTTTAATAGATTATCATTTATCAAGCACGCTAGAGTCCGAGGTATAAAACCACCTTTAACGAGTTTCTCCATCCACATGCCCGCCATGAGATCAATATCACGCACATGAGCGTACACTTTCTTAAGTTCTTTGATTTTCTGGAAAAAAACGTGCAAGGTCATGTTTATTTCGAGTTTAATAATGTGCTCGAAACCACAAGAAGTTTTGTAGTTAAGCATTTAGTGAAATTTCATTAGATAGGTGAATAAAAAAACTTAAAAGAAGAACTCTGCTTACATCACTAACGGCCGATTTTTCAATCGCCAGATAACTTTTATTTGAAGAGTATGTTTGACGTTTTGACAGTTTTTGTATAGAAAATATGTCAAACCGCCATATTTATTCCTCAAATAGAAGTTAACTGATGATTGAAAAATCAGCCCTTACATAATAATATATTCACTAACTCCCTAAAGTACCAATGTCAACTGGAAAGTAAGGTTGCCATGCACCTCTCCTACCATTCCTTTCTAATTGGGTTGACAAAAATTGCGAAAAAGCTAAAATTGTACTTATTTATTTTTGGCCCTTCCATACGCTGGGTACCTGACCTATTCAAAACGGAACAAACATCAGACAGTCGCCAAAAAAATCTTACACATTCATCCACATGTTCCCGCAAATCATCGAAGCAGGTTATGTTGTGACCAGTACAGAAGTGAACGTAATCAATGTATGGTCTTAAGCCTAGAAGACGAGTCTTGTGCAAGTCACTTGCAGGTATGTCTACGGCTTTTTGAAGACCGGGAAGACCGTTATCTGCAACCTGGATATAAACAAAGTTATTATTGTTTTTAAAATTAATAGTATTTTGAATTTGCTTCAAAGCTTTACTAATTTGTATAGATATTGTATGTCTTCACCTACTATGTGTTTATAATTTTTTATAACGATTTCTTTATAACACCATAAGGAATTATGAAAATCTCCCATGGAAGAGAAGTCTAATCGTATTTCTTGCGACAATTTTTTTTTCTTGACAATTTTTTTGTGTTAGTTTATAAAATAGTAATTTTGAGTCGGGAGCTCGTTATGCACGATTAATTGGAATTCAGTCGATCTGCTTTCGTCGATTTCTTTAACTTGCATAACATAACTAAAGAATCTTACATCAAAGTCCACGCTTTGGTCGTTTAGTTTACCGCTCGCCTGCCTGAAAAGACCTTGAGTGAAATACTCCATACGTTTGCCTTTCATTAAGTATCCAGATCTGGTAGTTAGGTTAAAGAGATTGAAGTCGTTCTTGTAGTTGCCACACTCATCAAAAAATCTGAAATGAAATAATTTTGTCAGAACAATACTAGAATAGAAGAAAAAAAATTAGCCTGGCCAGTGTTTCTAGGAGAATGCTTCAAGAATAAAAATAAAAAGAGGTAATAGTTTTGTTCAAAGTAGACACATACAAGTTATTGTAATAATAGAATCATCTTGAGGTTGAATATATGAGCGCAGATATAAAACGCATTATTATATTACGCTTTATTATTTGACGGGCTTGTTGGTCTAGTGGTTAGCGACCATGACTGCTAAGCCGGAGGTCGTGGGTTCGATTTCCACCCACTACAAACTTTGTGTGATAAGCATGATAGTTTGTTCTGTGTCTGGGTGTAATTTATCTATAATATGTATGTATTTATTAAGTATATAAGTATGTATATCAGTTGTCTGGTTACCATAATACAAGCTTTGCTTAGCTTGGGATCAGATGACCGTGTGTGAGTTGTCCTAAGATATTTATTTATTATTTTTATTTATTAGTAAGAAGAAAGTTCGAGATGTTACGAAAAATGACTCTACGATTATCAAACGCCTTTTCTGGATTCCAAAACAATCTGAGAAAACGGTTAAACTAAAAACAAAATAGATTGAATCATCTTACTTTATAGTAGACTCTTGACCTACGTGAAACCAACGGAAGCTGACAGTAAATTCTAAAGTAATTTCTGGAGACATACGTGGATCGTATATATCTCGGAATCCTTTGCGATTTGAAATAACTCCAGCATTTACCAAATTTTGATAACCTGTGAATTAATAAGTCTGATTTATTCTCCTGTTTGAAGATATAGTTCAAGCTACAAAAGTTAAAATTGAGAAAATGATGATGAAAAACCATGGTAATGGAGGTAATTGAGGTGAAAAGTGCATGAAATTAAGAACATAATATAACAAAATATTTCACTTTTCAAGTACCTTGCAACGCTGGAAAATATTCATAGTAATATATTTGCATCAAACAAGCTATAGTGATGTCTCTGGCTACGTAGAATAGAGTGTCATCGTCCCAACACGGGTTGACAATAGCCAGCTCAGTAGCGATGTAGTTGTGTAGTCGCATGGTCCAAATCACAAACACGGTTTGTATGACTAAAATATTCGGATCTGAAAACACATAAAAATGGGGTTTTAAATAATTTTGAGGTATTCCTTTTTTGTTTGTGTGAAATAATTTAACATTGCATGGCTGCTGAGTTTGAGCCCTTAGGTTACATTTTCAGGTCAGGCAAAATGGTGCTTTGCTGTACTGATATAAATTTAAAGACAATACATTTGTACACACGTCACAACAATAGCTTAAACACAAGATTGCCTACGAGCAATGTAGCGTAGTATAATAGGTGTCACCCCCGTAATTAGCCGTTTATCCAGCACTTGGATAAAAGAGAGGAGATTTCTGGATAACAAAATAAGTCAGACTGAAGTGTAAGTGAGCTGATGTCGCCATGAATGTATTTGAAGAAATAAGCAAATATCCATCCAACCTATTGTGGTGTTTGACCATGACAGTTTATACCTCGGAAAGAAGATACCGCAACCAACGTCCATCACAACTTGGGTGAAGCTACGATCTGGTTAGGTTCAGAGAACACAGAAGATAGAGACATTTGGAAAGACTCCTTATGGGGCACTATAATAAAATAATGTATAATGTAACGTACGGTTAGCAAAACATCTGGTTTCATCAGGTGTATTAAGAGGACAAACGCCGGGTCCACTTGGTGGCCACATCTTTCCATTTTCTTCTTCCATTTTTAACAGTCCTCCTTTATAGGCCCTTATTGCCTTTTCGCCTTTTTTTTGGAAATTGTATATTTGGGACAGGTCCAAAACGGATGTCGCTTTTTCAATCTGATATAAAGAAGAAAAATATTTACAGATGACTTTTCTAATTCATCGAAGTGCAGTGCACTACACCACCCAGTTGGGCCCACTATGGAAGCCTGATGGTACTCCTAAGCTACGACAGGAGTCTCACACTTGAGATCTGGGGTTTTTTTTCGGGAACTTCTTCTTTTTGGCGGCCCGAGCAGTTTTAGTCTTGCCTGCCTATAAACTATACTTCCTATCACACTACTTCAACTTCAACTCTTTATTAATGGCATTTGTGGAAAACACACCACAATTCTGCCACGACCATGTTTATATTACAATATTTTCTCAAACGAAGAACGATTTATTACAAAAGTATATGCAATATGACTGCGATGGTCTCCTCCTTGTGAAGAGACTGGTCCGTCAGAGCCTCGTCAGTGAATCAGCAGGGTGTACCACGTGCAGGTGAGATTGGCTTTGACCCTGGTGGTGATGATAGGGGGGTGTAAGTGGCCCCACTTACACCCCCCTATCACACTACTGCGTGGAATCTTTGAATGTATCTGACACCCGACTATCTGTCACATGGAAAGAAGTCACAATTTTTTTTAATTTAATAATATAGAATGGAAGTGACATGGTTTTATGAATTGAACAAGACAAAGCCACAAAATTATCCTGATATCACGCCAACTCAACGAGAGTCCGAAGTGTCATAAGTTACTATAAAGGTCACAGCTCATTCATTAGAGCCACCGGGCACGGCCCCCCCTCCTTCGCACAGCCTCGTCGCACAGCATCCACTCGTTGTCGACAGGTAGTCCACGGGTGAAAGTCGTGTTATCACCGATAAACGCGGACCTGCGTGTTAGCAATGCCCAGTCCAGTACCCGACGTCCGCGCGGTAATGATGACTGGTGACGCTACGGAGTTGATATAGTGAGAGCATGCTCATACAAGTCCATATAAAGAATACTAGCCGCAGGAGGCAAGTCGGTGCAGTCGGGTGGCTCTAATGAGCTGTGACCTTAAATTTTAAGGGAGCCGTTATATAAGATGGCCAGTCTAGTTCCCCAAACAACTGGAATTTCAATTCCAGTTGTTTGGGGAACTTTAAAAGCAATTCCTAATTCTGGGCACTGAAGAACAATATAGAAAAACAATGAAGAAGGGCAATACTTTTAATACTTACTGGAGCAGGAATCGGGTCGTTAGTACATCCCACAGACTGGTATGTAATCGGCCTAGTCAGGTTCAAACAATCAATGCCACCCAGTCTGTTTATTGAGTCGTCTTTCGTTACTAGATTTGGGGTACATGCATATTCTTTTCTTCCACATTTTGTACAGCAATCAGTTTTAAATAGCAGGAAGTTCTCTTCAAAGAAAAATATTAAAAATGTATGTTAGCCTTTCTTCTGGGTCAGTTATCCTTAAATTATAGGTTGCCACTGTCAGTTTTTTGTTTACTTATAGTTAATGTTTGTTAAGTATTTGAAAAGTTGACGAGAAAATCAATATAAAAAAAAACATATTATTATTAAACAAATTTTGACAATTTTGTTTTACACTCGCCATCGCCATCTTCACCTGGGCCTGCCAAGTATCAAGATCGTTGGACGCTTTCTACCGAGATTGTGGTAATTTTTTTTCATGATTGCTTTGGCTGCTGTTTGGGTGACTTCTGCAATTGTGGTTTGAAGCACAACTCCGGTAAACACAGTACTAGCTTTCGCCCGCGGCTTCATCTGCGTGGAAGTCAAAACTTCTATACCGTACTTTTAGCCGTTTAGGGTTGATCAAAAACCCTTTCTTAGAGGATACTAACTCTTCACAAAGAATATACCTTTCAAGTCCTATATCTCTGGTTTGGACTTTGCATTGATATATCGTCGATCAGTAAGTCAGCTTTCCATTTTTGTTTATGAATTGCTTTCTACCAGTCAGATGATTCACACCAAAAACAAGCAATTTTTTTACTCGAATGTTCAATTTATAGTTTGATTGGTTGAATAGATAATTAATGCTATAGTTATGGTTTTTATACTCCCATAGAAAACTTCTTTTCTTACCAATATCGTGTATTGACCCGAAATCCAGAAACATAAAAATCCCGAAACTGGTAATAAACTGGGTGTAGCGGCAGTCACTCTTCTTTCCTTCAGATAGCAACATTCTTCTAATAGTTCTGGGTAGCAATAAGTCTTTACCAGACTCTGCTTTTCTGGAATAAGAGCCTGCGAAAATAATAGTATTTAAACTTTTTTTTTTTTAATAATAATATTTATTTATTCCACAAGAGGTACATGGTAGAGTTAAAATGAGAGCCACACTAGGCACAGCCTGTGTCGTGGCTATCAGAAAAACGGATAATTACTAGAGCCTAGGACTAAAAACTCAAAGATAACATCGCATAATTTGTAACAATATTGTTCTTGTAAAATAAAAGCTTAGAAATTAAAATTTATAATAAATTGAGTGTGACTTGTGTAAGACATTATGTGTGTGTGTGTAAGAGAGAGTGGGTGTGGTTGTGTGTATGTGTGATCTACATATAACATAAACTATGTGGTATGCCTACTTGATTGTGAATTAACCAAGAGCATCCACTATCAAGTCCGTCCTCTTGGAAAATTTACAATCGGGTATTTGAAAAAATATTGATCTAGATTGCCAAACTATTTAGGTACTTACTTTTAAAAACTATCCAAAACACGTTTTTTTATGTTAAGTAATTTCATATCTGTCTAATGTGCGTGTAATTGTCATTGCATCAGCTAACTACCAGAAATAAATTATGGAGGGCTGTCTAAAATTGATAATGCATGGGCGCCGCACATTGACAATATGGCACACGTTCCTACTAAAAAACTGAGCGGAAAAATTTCTTTAGATTTGTTTTCTATGAATTTATAATTTAGGGAAGCATCCGAAATAAAGACAAATACAAATCGATTTTCTCGCTATTTTTACATTAGTTATGCAAAAACGATCCAACCCACAAATCACCCGAAATAGAGATAAAGTGACTAAACTGTATTTTTTTTACAATTTACTTTAGATCAGTAAAAAGTTTCAAGCTGTGTTTTTTTTTTCGGGATAAAAAATCACGGTTACTTCCAACAGTTCCAACACATTTTTTTTTCCAAAAAACTCTTTATACTTTTTTAATATGAAAATAATAATATTACAATAATAATGATATTACCATTATAATAGAGAGCTGGTAATAGTCTTCGGGGTGGTTCGAAGAAGGTCCCTTTAGCTGGATTGTTCAAATTGTTGCACGAACCGTCAACTCGCCTTCCCTCATAAGGACAGCATGGTTCAATGTCGATGGTACAAGTACTGAGAAAAATTCAGTTCAAATAAAGTATTTGTTCAGGGTTATTGATTTTTATGTATTGATCTGAAGCTGGTTCAAATTATCAATGACAACTTAAAGCCAAAAAAAAAATATGAAAAACATGCTAATTGCAAAGCAAAAACCGACATTTCATTTTGCCCCTTTTTCGTTTTGACTTTACTAAAAAGGTTTCAAGGGGCTATAGAACTAATGTAAGCTACCTATTAATGAAAGATGTTTTATAATCGAACTTATGATTGCAAAGGTTAGCATGTGCTAGCAAAAATATTTTATTTCCGATTTCTTTGAAATCTCAATTGGTTATCACAAAGAATATTTTGTACTGTAATTTAATACATACTATTTACTTTCTTTAAAAATAACCTTTTTTTTTATTTAGTAAAGCATAAAGTTAGGAATAAACTTTAACAATTTTCAAAATCTAGAGAAATAGAACGTTGATCGGACCAGCAAAAACTTATTTATTTTAGGATTTATAGAAATTCCAATACGAAAAGAGTAAAATAGGTGATAGAAGTTCGAAATCCACAAAAGCTACTCACGATATAAGAGTCTAAAAATTATTTACTAAAACAATACTTACTCTAAAAGCCCTTTAGATTTGTAATAGTCTTGAAGCTCTTGTGACGCTATTTCAGCAGAATAATAATCATATACTATCGCGTTACTAAGTTGAAAACAAAACTGTAACCCGAGATATAAGAAAAGCAACATTTTGTAAAAAAAAAAAAATACTGTCGTTGAGCGCTAAAACAACGGCAATATTTGCAGATGCTAGGGCTAAAGGCTTATATACCTCTTAGTAGCACATAATTTATAATTATTTGTTTAGTATTATAATAGTATAACTTATTGAAGGTTTGTTCACCTGCATGTTAGTACCTACGTAATTTAATTATTTTCAATAGTCTGCCTGTAATGCCTTCAATGTTATATTTCCAATTTACCACGCGTCATATTTTATTACAATAATTGTAACAACATTTAAATAAAACCTATTTATTCATATTTTTTAAAACAAAAGTAGGTTTGAACAAAATGTTTTTTTTAATGTATTGAAGTCAATATCTATGGTTAGTTTAGCGAACTGTGTGCCTGATATTGTATTGAAATAATGGTTTTGCATTTAAATAGGCATACTAATAAAATAGAAAACGCATACAAATATATTTAAAAATAGGTGCACACGTACAAATAAAAGAATACTAAAACACTGTGTGTGTACAACAAAATTTTATAATTATATTGTCTAAATAAATATAAATTGTGTATGAATATTTGACTGCTCTATTGGTAGCGTGGTTGGCGATGTTTGCAGTCCCATCAAACATTGCACTTAGGGAACAAAGAGAAATTCTGCGTTTGCGAACATTTTGCCAAATATATTAATAACCACATAAGTATATTAAACCAATAATTATGAAAATACATAGACATTTAAATTCTAGGGTAGGTTTACCTCTTTTAAAAAAAAACTGTATTTTTGTTTCTTTTTATATAATTACACAAACACGTAATAAATTCACGCCTGAATAGTTTAACATTGCTTGGTTTATTTCTTGTTTTACAAATAAAAATACACCATATCTTATTTATCTTTGTTTAATAAAGTTGTTCGCCGGGTCTTGTTGGATGTTTGATGCACAGGACCATCATATATGTGAAAATCTTTGGGGGAAGCCTTTGTTCAGCAGTGACGACTTTTGGCTGATGATGGCAAGGAGATAATAACCGTTAGTTGGAGCAACTGAGATCTTTCCAAGCCAATATATCGATGTCCGGTATTTCATCACAACCTTGCAATAGATTCCTGTAATACAAAAACAAAATATAAATAAAGATGTAAGGTCTTGAGTAACTTAACCTAAATTGGTTCATAAAAAATGTGCAGAACGGGGTGAATTTTGACAAAACAATCATTGAAGTAATTTTTAACAATCCAAAGGTAATGATTTATTTGAATAAAATAACTTTTAGTTTGAATTTGGGTTGGAATGTAACATGTCCTGCCGAGTTCTTGTTACAGTCATACAACTTTCGCTTTACAGTTTTGCATGGACATAAACAAGAAGAATAAAAAAAAATGTACCGCTTTCAAAAAATATCTATTACTAGCTGTCCCTTGCGGTTTGGGTCTCCCCGAAAATCAGAGCCTAAAAACCTTTCTCGATAAATGGGCAAACCAACGCAAACGTACTTAAATCGGAGCGATAGTTCTCGGTAATAGCGCGTTCAACAATACACACAACATTATAACATTAGTATAGATAATTTACTAACCCTGATCCAATCTTTTGGAAAGCTTTCGGTTGGATTTGTGTAACAGTATCTCCAACGTCGCATAAAAATCTGGCAATTGACGCCTTCCTTATTTCTTGTAGTTGTTCTGTAAAGCAGAAATAGTACTTATTTGTCATTTTAATAATGATTTCTTTTTCGGAACAGAAAAAAATCACAGGCGCTACGTTCCTGCGACATTCTGACGGAGAAATTAAATTCGTCACTTTGACGACACAATGAGTATACCTATCGCGTCGTGTAGGGTTCACCACTAGCCATACCCCTGGTGTTACGGTGGAGCCCATCCATACCACCGACCATGCCTCTGGTGTTAAGTTGGAGCCCAACTATACCACCGGCCATACCTCTTGTGTTACGGTGGTGCCTAATTATACCAGTAGCCATACCCCTGATGTTACGGTGGAGCTCAACCATACCACTAGCTATGCCCCTGGTGTTGCGGTGGAGCCCAACCATACCCTTTAAATAATTGCCATGTAGTTTTTTGTATCATCGCTTAAATTATTACTTTGCATAACGAACTACTCAGTTACTGAGTAGTTCATTTTATGCTTAGAGAACACAGACTCTATCTCGGTTAAAAAAATATACTAGAATTTACTCCTTAAAAAATATCTATTAAAATAGGGACTCACCCATTGTAAAAGCATGTGGTCTATTCGGTCTCTCATACCAATGTCTATCAGACTGCATGGTACGGAGCAACTGTTCAACAACGATATAATAAAACATAGGCGGTACATGCACACCATCCATTGTTTTCTCGACCCACATTGCTGCTAGAAAATCTATATCTTCCACTGAGTTGTATAATTCCGTCATTTTTTCCAATTCCTGTAGTGATTGTTTTTAAACAAATAACAATTTTGCGAAACCCTGTAAGCCAGCCGAGTTTGTAGGAGTTATAAAAGTACACTAGTGTGCACTAACTCTCATAGGTTGATTAGACGGCAATCCGACAGGATCGAGGGTTGCGGAATAGTTATAATTGTTACCGTGATCCCGGAACATAAAGGGCAACCGAAGGAACAAAGGAAACCCACCCAGAGTTTTAGTCAGTAAAAGTCTGACATTCCCCCCCCCCCCCCCTCGCCCAGGACGGGAGAAGTCATTTGATGATTTCCCACTCCCAAAAAAAAAGCCGATAGAATCGACGAGAGATAATTTTATTATGACGAAGTTAGGGGCATATTTTTTTCAAAGCACGGGATGTTCTATAATCACCACTAAAACTCCCAGTCAGTATTGAGTAACTTAAATGAAAAACCTTAATAAATAGCATGTAACTCTACATGAAAATGATTTTGAACACCTCACTCTATGTAGTCTTGTTAACGTTCATGAGACTTTTGCTTAAAATACCTCCTACGTATTTAGCTAAGTCCTTTAAGATTGGCCGCCGTGACTAAAGTTAATACTTATTTTAGTAAACAGTAGCACAAAATCTTACTTCTGGTTCCAAGAAATCCGCTAAATCCTCAAAACTGTAAATAGTTTTACCAGTAAAACGCTCTAAATATTTGACGTAAGGTTGTATAAACATGAGGCGGTTTTTAGCAAGATCATTCGAGAAAACGTCCTGAGATGGTTGAATTCGCCCAAGTACTTTCTCTGCCATCTGAAATACAACATAATCTTTATCGATGCAAATAAACTACTGTAAATGTCGAATTTAAAATACAGGCCCATGTCTAAAAATAATTGAACCATGACCTGATTGATGCGGGCTCTGCAAACATTCCCGGTTTACAATATGATGACCATAAAATTTTTCATTAAACGCTGCAGTCTAAATCAACAAGATTGAAAGAGAAGGAGAGACGGGTTCAAATTGCTATTGCATTATCTGACCAGAAAGTTGTTGATGTTTGGCTTGACGAGTCCCGAAAAAACGATTTAACTGTCTTGGATCCCGCAACGAAATTTATGAAAAAATGTAAGAAAAATATTTTTCCACTTCCCTCTATAACATGCAGCAGACTAAAGAGGACTAGGCCAATATGCAAAAAGGGACGATTGCAGCTGGTGGAAGCCCAGACAGCACCATAGAATAAAGTTAAAATTACTTAGTCCTAAAAATATGAGCTGTTACAATTAATTCTAATACTTAATAGATATGGCTAAAGCGCTTGAACGCACGAAAATTTATTCCGATTTCCAAAAGATCCGTTTAATAAACGACTCCAGATGGAGCATGTATCTAGGTACTTAGTATCCAACTTAATATTGCATTCATCCTGCCAATGCATGCACGCCCATTAGATGTCATGTGCGGATTCGAATTCACAGTTCCATGTAAAAAATTGACAAAAAGAACGATTCCCTATCTGTGATAGCTTTAAAATAAACAATAGAATCACTTACATCAGGATCCACCACATTATCGTCAATCTTGGCACTTGCTTGTCTGAAACTCCCTTGCGTCAAGTAGTCGATGTTATTGTCCACATCTAAGTAACCAGTTCTCATAATAAGGTTGACCATATCGACCCTTTTCACATAATCACCTTTAGAATCACACATTCTGAAATTAGGAACAAATATAATTGCTATTTTAAATATTTGGTTCCTGTTACTTTCAGAATAACCGTGGTTAACATTGTATGATTTTCTAAATGCAATTAAACATTTCAATGTATTCCAACTGACATGGTCAGTATTATATTAGCTTTTTTATCAGTATTTTTATCTGAATTCAAAGTAAGGGCAGATTTTCAATCCAAAAAGTATTTTATAAATGTGACTTTTTTTTCTCATTTCACCCACGTGTCTTAACAGAATTGGGACTTTTTTTTTATTCGGAGGGATTTATACTTAGGTAATAAATTTTAATTAGTTATTTTATTTTTTCTTTTGTCAAAAGTTTTGAGTTATCAGGAGTTTTAATTCTGAGATCAGGATATGTTATTCCAATTCAAAGCATTCAAAATACTTTAGGTTTAGTAATCAAAGTTAGTTTTTTTTTTAATTAAACTTACTTCAATGTGCCTTCTTGCATTTTGTGCAACCAACGCAGGGTCAGAGGAAATTCCATCGACAACTGAGGCAAAAGCGTGTCATTATATACATCTCTAAATCCCTCTGCAGATAAGACTCCATCTTTGACAAGATTGTCATAACCTGGATATATTTCATTAGGTATGAAATAAATTATCAGGGAATCCTACTAGGCTTATTAATTTTGTGCTCGAGGTTGTGGTGTTATAACCGGATACTGGCAAGTACCAATGCAACATTTTCTATATCACTTAACGTGAACGAAAAGTTTAAGTGAAGAAATATCTTGAAAAATCTTGCATCGTGGTCAATGCTTTATGCCCTTCCTTTAACAAGGAGAATCCAGCCTATAACTATTTAATTTTAACAGCTATAAGAATCAAAATAAAAAAAAATGTTTGAATATGTCAGGCAGTTTCAAGTCATCTTTTTTAATCTTTGCTTGCTTCACCACTGGAAGTACGTCTTCCTCAAAGTTTTCCACAACAATTGATCTAGAAGATGGTTTGTTAATAAGTGCAAGTTATCATTAGTAATCTGAGATATTTAACAAATTGATGCAAATAATATGAACATTTATGGTATACGTTTTTCTTACCCATCATCATAGGCAATAGTTCATATAAAAGAATTTGTGTCTCCACAGCTATATTAATATCTCTAGCGGTATAAAATAGTCTGTCGTCATCCCAACATGGATTTATTTTGGCAAGTCTATTAGCTATGTGGTTGTGATGTCTCCAAAACCAAATGGACATTAAATTTATTGGCATTAATGTGTTTACTTCATCCGATGCTGAAACAAAATAATAAACTTTAAGATGGTCTCTTTATTCTTATTCTATAGGAACTACAATTATACAAGCAGCATAAGATACAGCAGTTTATGCTGCAAAGTTTAACATTGGCAAAAGTAATTTCATTTCGGTCATAGAAATACGAAGAAGCGATTTTTGGAGATTCAATACTCAAGGAGCAAAATAATAAGTGTGTATGGAAATTCCAGATCAGAGATTTAAGAAACGATATACAACGCACATTGAAAATCATCTACTTACGTGTGTCATGACATCTTGTTTCATGAGGTTTTTGGTTCATAAAACAATTGGTTTCATTTATATCGCGCGGTGGCCAAATCCTTCCATCCTTTTCTTCATACTTTAACAACCCACCTTCATATGTTCGAGCTTTTAATGCTTTATCAAGTGAATTTCCATAAACAGTTGATAAATCAAATAAAGGCGTAGCAGAAAGTATCTGAAAACGAATATGAAAGTTAATAAAAGTATGCTGTTAAGCAAGGATCGGTCTCGGCGATCAATCTGAATAGACTCCATTCATTTCCTTCATCATCATCATCATCATCATTATCAGTATTGTTCTCAATATGCTCACCACTAGTTGATGACTCATGGATATGGCCCGCTTTTACAATCATAGGTACACAAAAAATATCTATACACCTTCAGGGCGTTCAGGGTCATTTATGACAATACACACAATTTTGTTTTCCATCTTGAAGCAAAGCTATCAGTAAAAAAATGATGTATACCCTCTCCGGAGGCGTGTCTTTCTCCCGACAGCCTAATGTTTGGAATGTCATAGGTTTTGTCAAGTTGAGGCAACGAATACCAGAGTACCGATGAACTGGGTCGTCATCTGGCACTTCTATAGGAGCGCACACGCTATTGTCTTTGCCTTTTGAAGAACAGCAGTTAGTCGTCCACATTACGTAGTTTACTGAAAAGGAATAATATTTTTTTGATATTTACTACTTTACTTCTCTTTTCAAAGAAATTGATTGTCTTAGTATGGGGCATGTGAAGAGAAGAGATGAAACGTTTGTATAGTAAGAGAATTTAGAGCATAAATGTAGACGCATTGAGGAGAAGAGGGAAGTGAAAAAAAAGATGGATGTATTGTGTAAAAAGTAATTTAAATAAAAAAAGGAGCGAGTGATAGGAAATAATTCAAAAATGTTGGAAAATTAAAATAGATAAAGGCAGGCAGAAGGAGATATTTCAACATTTATCTTTTATATGCCGTGGCAGGTGAGTCGAGGGACATAATTATGCAAAGCCGCGATCATATATGCTCACATATGACTAATAAAAGAAAAGCGTAGATAAATTATTACAATAAGGCCCTCTAAGTCTTAAAAAGGACTTCCTTTTGCGCTCGCGGTGAGTGACCCGATACAATCGGGTTACTCAGATAAAAGTGTGAAGTGAGTATGAACCACGGGTATTAACCGAATTTCTTTTGATAAGTACCTAGCGCGTGTGTCAAATAATTACTATCTGTATGAAACATTTGAGTAAAAAATAAGATTTTTATTTTTTTACATACACTCACCGGCAATATTAGGGGAACACAAAAAAAAGGTTGATTTTTTCTAACATTGTCGAGTAATTTTATAAGTAGTTTTTGTTTATGTGTTAATAACTTCATAACAGATTGTTTTAAGTACCACCAACTTTAATTTTAAGTGTTTTGACAAGAATTTATGGTTGTTTAAGAATTTGCTCACTTAACGTTTTGTACTCATTCTGATAAGAACTTTAGTGGATGCTGCGAATAGGGACTGTGGGTCATTTAACTGTTTACATTTGAATAGTGCACATTGTTCTGATACAAAATGAGTGATTTACCAGCAACTTCTGTGGCTAGGGCTGTAACCATGATCGAGGAAGGGCACACCTATCGCTCAGTCAGTCGCGCACTGGGTGTATCGACATCGGTGATTCATCGCGTCGTCCGACGTTATAGGGAGACTGGATCGTTCGTGCGCAGACGAGGACCGGGCAGAAATCGAGCAACTAGCGCCTTGGATGACCGTTTCTTGGTCATGCAGACTTTACGAAATCGTCCTCAAACAGCTGTCCAGACCCGAAATCGTTTAGCAGAAGTCCGTAACGTCAACGTGAGTGAAAGGACTGTTAGAAGACGGTTGAATGAAGTTGGCTTAAACTCGTACGTGCCAGCAAAGGCCCCAAAACTCGAGGTAGCTCATCGTGTAGCAAGATTAGCATTCGCTCTAGAACACCAAGATTGGACTAATGAGTGGGGCCGGGTTTTGTTCAGTTACGAAAGCCGATTTTGTGTAAATTTCGTGGATGGGAGGGAAAGAATGTGGAGACATCGAAGGGAACGTTATCACCAAGCAAATTTCACTGGAACTGTGTCGTATGGTGGAGGGTCAGTTATGGTATGGGTTCGTATATGTTTGGGAGCCCGCACGGAGCTAGTGATCATCAGTAATGGATCGCTAACTGCACAGCGGTACAATACAGAAGTCTTAGAACCCCATGTCATGCCTTTTGCCCCATTCAAAGGCGAAAATTTCATTTTCATGCATGATAACGCACTGCGCGTATAGTGAGTGACTACCTTAATGAAGTAGGCATCACTCAGATGAACTGGCCAGCGCGATCACCGGATATGAACCTGATAGAACATGTCTGGGACTACCTGGGAAGAAAGGTTCGACAAAGAAATCCAGCCCCTAATAATGTAGAGGAACTTAAATAAGCGTTAGTGGAAGAGTGGAACAATTTGTCCCAAGAACTCATTGATAACGTTATCGGAAGCATGGGAAATCGTGTACAGGCTTTAATTAGAGTCTGTGGCGGCAATACCCGATACTAAAACTCCTTTTTTTTTGTCATTTTTGAAAATGTTTACAGATTTCACTTTTAAGGAAAAAACGTTCAATTCTCATTTTTTGTCATTTTTGTTTATTTCTTCACGTAGAAGTATTGCGTGAGTCACTTAAGCGTTTATTTCAGTTAGTTTGAGTGCAATTAATTATTGATTAACTAAAAAAATATTTGCTACATAAATGACATGGCCGGATTCTGCCCTTAAAACTCCATCTAGATTTAATACTGTACACTAATAACTATTATATGAAAAAATCTTTCAAAATAAATAAAAAATAGTCGCAACAATTACGTTTCTCTAACACAGGCGAGGAAAATCCCTAAAAAAATAAATGTTTTTTGTGTGATATCCTGTTTAATTCATCATAAGACAGTCAGTGTACCTGTGTAAACTATGCTTGATGGTCATATTAAAAAACAGGCTATAAAACGACCGTGACCTCCAGAATTGTATCTTAATGATTTATCATTAGGATAATTTACCACTTTTCGAATGGCGCGCGTCTTGACGCGTCTCACGTACCACTTTATAAATCGATAATATACAAGGTGTATTTTTGGTATTGCTCAACCCGTTAGGAGATGATTCTACCCATGAAAACAAACAACTTTTGTTATGGAACCAACTCTGAAATCGCGAAAAAAATATCAGCTGTTTCTAAGAAAAGTTCAATGCCCTCGGACTATAATGTATGAACCAGCTGATATTTTTTTCGCGATTTCGGAGTTGGTTCCATAATAAAAGTTGTTTGTTTTTATGAGTAGAATCATCTCCTAGCGGGTTGAGCAAGACCAAAAATACACCTTGTATTTAAAAGTAAATAAATAAATAAAAATAAAAGTGCGTATCCAAATGTCCTAGAGTTATTTTGACACTGACAGTCAAAGCTGTCAAAACAGTCTTGCGTTGATCTTATCACTTAATACTGTGTTTGTTGCTGTATTGGATTTTGAATATTTAAACTCGACCTCACGCTATCGTTCATCGGACTTATATCGTATTCTGTTGTGTATATTGGACTTGTTTGCTTGCGATTTGGATTCTGACGCTCACCATGTCTAGGTGCCTGAATCGTAGCGTGACCACTGATCGAATGCGAAGGTATAATGTAACAACTTTAACACCGCTGTTACAAAATACGTTAGCTGAATGGTTATCTATACAAGAAGTATGTACCTACATAGTAAATCTTTACATATTTTACCAAAAAGTAGAGAAGGACAATATACTTAACTGTCACGTATTACTTTACTGAGTACAATGTTTTTCAGCTTCCTTCAGATAGGGTGATTCAAAGCATGTTTTGTGTTGTTAAACCAACGCTTGGAAGAAGGCATACCAGGCAGAGTATTGGGCTACCCAATGGTCTGTATTGGTTGCGGATGCTCTGTTATGGGGAGGCGTTACTCAGTGCGACACCACACACTTGGAGAAAACAGTCCATTAATCGATATTTTTATTTCATGGAATACCGACAATCCGGTTAGTGTGTTTATAAACATAATATAGTATCTGAGACTGCACTATAATAATTACCTATTAATTACCTATATTAATATTTACCCAATTTACAACGTCTTTTAAAACGTCTGAACATGTTACAGGACCTGAGAACAAATCTGCAAGCCTGTCATTCCTGTTGGGTGCGAGCTAATCGTCACTTGTTAGTAAATATACATAGACAAAATGATGTACTACAGGAAAATGAACCTGGAGTGCCTGAACCACCTCCTATTCTACTTGCCAATCCACCACCACCTCCACCAGCTAATAATCCTGCTGTAGCACGCATAGTGGACCATAATTTGAATTATCTGCCTAGTTACAAGTGTGCTCCGAATACTTCTAGCCATTGTATTTTCAGGGAGTGTAATAATCAATCAGGACATTTAATTCCAACATTTGTTAAAATATTGTTGCTAAAGGATCACAATTATTATATTCCCATGAGTTGCAGAATATGTGAGATGCACTTATTTGCCAATGAGTGGCATTTATTACCTGAAAACTCAAATACAACATCGTATTTTACTATTCAGCAGACAAAAGATTTGATAGAACTTCTAAAAAGAGATCCAGTAACTTTTGATTTTAACAATGTGGAACATATGGCGCATCACATTTGTCACTATTGGACAGGTCTTACAGTGACAGAGTTCCTAGCATTGTTTAGTGAAAGTCCTTTGGGGAATCTAGTAAGTGAGCCAAAAACTGCATTGGCGATCTATTTGATTAAACTTCGGACTGGGGAAAGTAATTGCAGACTGGCCTCACTATTTAACATGTGCCGATCAACATTGGAGTCACACATGAACTACATAATTACGTAAATAAAAATTCGAGTAGGTATTATTTAAGTGTTTTATTGTCAATCCAATTGCGTACTTATTTTGTTACCAAAGTCGCGTTAGAGAAATCATAATATTCCGAAATATCTGTAGAAAACGAACTTTTCTTCACTATCGTGGCCTGTTTTGACAACGCGCAAACGAAGCTGACCATTATCTAGGAAGAAACAAATCTAATAAATGCCTAGTAAATAAATGGCCTTTATATCTATTGACAACACCATTTCTTGTATTGTTTTGCCTCCGACTCGTTGCTATTCAAAATGTTCAGGCACTTTTTTTTTAAATCCTTTCTATTATATCTCTCGCTTCTTCTCTGTTCATCAAACTTAAACTATTATGAATACATACCTGTAAGCTTTATTATGAGGTACTGTATGTTAATGTAACGTGAATATTTTTTGTCAGGGCAATGCTCTATACAAATTCCGGCCATGTCCTTTGTTAAGAAAAACGACCTTTTTTTTGTGTTCCCCTAATTTTGCCGGTGTGTGTATTTGGTAAGTCGAATACTGAATAGCCTCCTTAAATTATGTCCTTCTGCCACGGAGATTATGAATGTTTTTGAACTTATCACGTGTTTAGACTTACCTGTGTCATGAAGATTTGTAACATCAGATGCGATGAAGACGAGAAAGTGAGAGGCAAGTATCGTAAACATTCTATCTGGTACTTGACCTTCTGCCAAAAAACTTGTACGCAGTCGCCTGACAAGGGGGAGATCACCTAGCTCTGATTTTCTGGGCTGAAAATCTAAAAAGAATAAAAATTTTTTTGGATGTTCCATAATTAGCTGTAGCAAAGAGTTTTGTACCCCTTTTCAATATATTGGATAAAAGGAGCAGGGTGAAAAGCACAGCCAAAGTTGATAATATAAAGTTAGAGTGCAGAAATAGACATGTAAAAAAAAAATTGTACGCAACTAGATTTATTTTTGTTATGTTGTGTTGACGCTCCAATCTGCCTCTTTTATGTTCTGGGGCCGCGATAACTATTAGAACTATCCGCACCCCCGGCAGGATTATTATGGGATTACCTTTGTGGGATGGACAAAAAGTCTTTGAAGGTCTCGGTTTTTTTTTTGCTGCAATAATATGCGCATATAACTAACAATAATCTACCTCTTAAATAACTCTATCACTAGTCTACCTTTGTCGTAAACAGCTGGCAGTATCCGATACAAAGGTGTGTGTGTGGCTCCTCTTGTAGGATGTCGTAGGTTGTTGCAGGAACCGTCCAGACGTCTCCATTCTTCAGGGTCACAGGGTTCAATGTCGATGATACACCAGCTGCAAGTTTATAAATAAGTTTTAACAACTTGCACACAGCCATCTGACCATAGTTTAACTACTAAGGTAGCTAGTCAAAGTGATATACATGACACACAGACAAAGAATAATAAGTCATGCTACACACGCTGCTTTATTTGGTAATTACATTTAAACTTCTTTCTTAAAGAAAGGCGTCAATGACAATTTTGCGTATTTTTCGCGCACTTTCCCACCCCGTCTCAGTCAATGCGAATTAAATTTTTTGCTATGTAACGCGGACCAGCCCAGCCCGCCTAAAAAATAAGCTATATGTCCCATTGCAGAGCAAAGGCCTCTTCTCATACAAAGAAGGCATGAGCATTGATCACCACGCTTGCTCAAAGCGGATTGGCGATTTCGGAGTCATATTAATTAAGCCCAGGTTTCTCGATGTTTTCCTTCATCGATGTCTGTAATGTCCAAGATACATTTTTAGAAAGTACATATGAATTGGAAGAGTCACATTGGTACTTGCCCGGATTTGAACCCACAACCTCTTGTATGAGAGGCGGGTGCCTGAACCACTAAGCCATCACGACACAAATAAACTAATGCAAATAAATAATTTTGAATAATGTATGTTTATATACAAAATGGTAAACTGAGTGAATGTTGGTATATCATCGCACAGCCCAAACCGCTGGACCCAGCGGCAATCGGCATAAAACTTGAAGGGTGTGTTCATCCGAGGTTGCGGAATAGTTATAATAGTTACCGTGACCCCGGAACATAAAGGGCAACCGGAACATGAGTGGGTTTAAGGGTCCGTTCACACAGACCGGCTCGGAGAGCAACGTCGCGCATTTTTCTTTTCACACAGACCGGATCGTATACGCTTGGAGTTGGTCGGAGCGGAGGCGCCTACTATTTAACATAGACCGGCTGAAAGCGGATGCGCTCGGAACCGGACGGATGTGCTCGCAGCTGATCGGATACGCTCGCAGCCGGTCGGATGCGCTCGGAGCCGGTCGGATGCACTTGAAGCCGGTCGGATGCGCTCGGAGCCGGGTGTATACACTACAAAGGCAGTACCAGTATTCCACACAGTCCAAGTTTTCGCTCAGTTGCGCGAGCGAGAAAGAGCACGCAGTCGGAGTCGATCGGCTGCGCGAGCGTTAAATAGCATGCAATCGGAGCCAAACAGCTGCACGATCGAGAAAAGTACGCGATTGAAGCCGGTCACCTCCTCTTATTATTTCACACTAAGCGCCTTCAAGCATTTTTAATGTCAAAAGCCGTGCACATACAAAATTGGACCTTACTTCAAATACCAAAAACTCTGTTTTCGACGTGATAACAATCTGCTCTGCTCTACGAGCCGGTCTGTGTGAAAGTCAGTAAAAGTCTGACACGTCCTCCCGCCCCGCCAAGGACGGGAGAAGTCATTTAATGATTCCCCACTCCGCAAAATAAAAGGGTGTGTTAATTGTGAAGAGTAGGCACCCACTGAGAAAGGAGTTTTGGAAATCCTACTTCTAAATGGGGAGAAGGGGATGTTAGTTTCGACATTTACCTTAAAAGGTTAAATTTTTTCATTCTTACGATACGGTAACTAAATATCCAATGTTGTTTCAACCAATTTATACAAGATGTATTTTTGGTATTGCTCAACCCGCTAGGAGATGATTCTACCCATGAAAACAAACAACTTTTATTATGGAACCAACTCTGAAATCGCGAAAAAAATATCAGCTGTTTCTATGAAAAGTTCATTGCCCTCCCGACCATAATGTATGAAACAGCTGATATTTTTTTCGCGATTTCCGAGTTGGTCCCATAATAAAAGTTGTTTGTTTTTATGAGTAGAATCATCTCCTAGCTGGTTGAGCAAGACCAAAAATACACCTTGTATAGGTAGTTTAAAAATCATCGTCTTCAAATTCGGACAATGACAGTCAAGAAACAATGTCATGATGCACAACTAAAGGTCAAAAATTAAAATCCGTTTTGTTATTGCGTCATTAAATATTTTTGTTTTAACGCAACCCTAGGTGTGCAGTGTATTGCGATTGCGATGCAATTAGCATACTTACCAGATTTTGTTTTTATTTTACAACAAAAAAGCATACTATTGTTTTACATGAAGTAATTATCTGCAAACTGTGGAACAAAAAATATAGCCTCGTATTAAGACCTCAGTTAGTACTTTTGTAGTTTATAATTAGCAGAATGAGTGTTTTGATGTAACGTCACTTGTAAAATTTATATTTAGTAGATATCTATTATTATTATTTTATTATCATAAATATATATATCGACGCTGGAAAGCGATTTTGTCGTATCTCGAAAAATGGGATTTTCTTTTTATTGCATTTTTAAATTCAGAAAAAAATACTGCGTCGGACAGTCTGATCCATATTTTCCTAGGAGGTTTTTTTTTATGATACGACGTGGACTTTTTCTTAAGTTTTTTAAGAAAACATACTTCAAAATGCTGTAAGTACCATAAAATCAACTATTTTACAACAACAAATAGATACAACAAAATAGTAATAAGTATTTTTTTCCGATGTCAAGATACACTGTCCTTGTTTATATACTACGAAACATTTACAGCAAGGGTACGTCCCAAATAATAATTTATTGAGATACAGCAATTTCGCCGCCTCAATATTTTATTCCAGCTAGAGAAACTACAATTCTATCGCTCGGGTTTTGAATGTGCTTTAGACTTACTACGTTTCATTCTACACATTTATGATAAATATTATCCATACTTCATTTATAATAGAGTTGAAATTTGAGTACAATTTAAATTACGCTAAAGAAACCTACCCCCGCCCTCGTGTTTTCCCCTGGATACGACGTTTCCCGATTGTATTGCGGTCGATGTGCGAGCGCACAAGCAAGAACACGAGTTCGTCGTCTACGATATTCGGGCGTGTTTTACGTGTACAACTAAAGTGAATCCTTCGTAAATAATGTTATTTAGCCATTTTATTTACTTTAATATCTATTTATACTTATTATGTTCGGCTGTAGATATGTATTTTTTATGTTTGTTCACCTATTTCCCAATCAATTGTGGCCCGATTTCAATTTCTTTTATTTCAAAAATTATAATAGAATATAATATTCTTTATTGTACACCAATAGGACAATAGGGGAAAGGATCATGGGCATTTTTGTATGAGAGCTGGGCGTAAAACCAACAGAAATAAAATGTGTTGTAATTTACTTCATTGTACTTCTAAATACCCCCTAAATACATGTTAACCCCAATATCGACCGGGTATGACTGCAAAAAAATCCCAAAGATTGGTTAAATAAAACACACATATTTGTTAAAAACTACTGTATATTGATACCTTTTATTTAAATATCAATGGTTATCATCAACTATAACATCTAATAAATGTTCTGCGGGTGCAATGAAAGGCTCGTGCCGTCCTAACCCTAAAAACCACAAAACTGAAACTATGTGGGCAGAACTTTCTACTGTTCTTCTGCCTGTTAAGCAAGTACAGTAATACTCAACTATCGCATTTCTACCGATTTGATCTTTATCGATCAAAATGTAAGTATTATAATATGCGCGATCTGACGCTGATCGCTGATCGAAAATAAATAAATAAATGCCGCGACTGTATTTTAATTCGAAGCAACCACACATTAGTTTGCAGAATATTACATCTGTTTAAATCATCTAATGACCCCTCTCTACATAAATCAATTAAAATAAACACCATTGCGGAAATATTCTGCGACATACGATTTTGCTAGTTTCATATGATAAGTTCCGAAAGCGTGAAGCACTATACATTCCTCTGTTAAACGTGGAAAATCATTTAGGAATGGTAAGCGATAACAGGTCAAGAAAGCGATGGCAGGGATCAGGAGTCGTAAATAAACCGATGAAAGCAAAACGTGAGCAAATAACAAAATATATTATTCATATTTTTTCAGTGACAATGTCAGTGTTTGTCAACGTGTCGTGTTATCTCCGTTGTATTAGCGATTGTTTTGGATTCTATAACAAATACGTTTGAACATCACTGAATATCTCTGCTCACCGGTTGTTTGGGTGATTGCCGTCTTAGTATAAAATTAAGTTATATTCATTAGCTTTCACATAAAATATATTTTAAAGCTGTTGGTTTTACGCCCATTTTGACCGTGACTCATTATACTCTAGAATAGATTCTATAGAAATTTGGTCGTGATCTGATGTTGAAATACGTCTAATTAATTATTTGTTAACTTAATAAATTCTATGTAAAATAATGGTTGAAATGGTTAGATGTTTCGTCCAAAATATCGCTTAGGATATTTTATTTAGTTGAAAATGTCGCCCTCAGTAAACTTCATTGGTTTTTAATTTGGAGACTGATTACTTTTTTATTTAAATTCGTTATAATTATTACTAGGGCAAACATTGATTCCTAAATAACATTGTTTAAATAAACATACAGCATTTAATTAAACATAATAATTTGTTTCATTTGTATTTAACACAAAATGCAAGACCTACTTCTAAAAAGAATGTGAAGTACAACGAAATACGAGAACTCACAAATTTACTTCATATTACATACATCATAATCGTTGTCCAAAATTTTAAAGCTATTTTGTTGTGCCTTACATAACAACTATTAAGATACAGCAATATTGATGATTCAAATTGAAATACCAATTGCTGTATCTCGCTAAAACTCATGTTATACCAACTTTAGAATACTATTTTTAGTGTCATCTAATAAATTTCATTATAAGAAATATGTGTTCCAAAAATTACCTTTCGGTTTCAGCTAGTTTACGAGTTATGAATTTTTTAAATGGTTTTTAGGCTCTGGTGTAAAGTTCCACTTTTCGAGATACTACAAGATTGCTTTCTTGCGTCGATATATATATAATTCAACACAATTCGACCGGCAGAAGAGAAGCCACCGACTTCCGAAATAGTTATTTTTGAGCTTTTAGTTTTTGAAGTTGGTTATCTTTTTTTTTGGAAAAAGTTTTTTCAACAACTTGGTATGTTACGGTCAGCTTACAGCCTAATTCAATCTACCTGACCTATAAAACTCCGACTTCCAGACAAATAAGATGCACTTAAATAAAAAAATGGTTACTTACAAAGTAGTATTTTGCTTATAATGTAAATTAATTTCGCGGTCACTTATAGGGGTTCCACCAAACGCGTCAAACACAGCTCCTTGTGTGAAACAAACCACATAACTTATGTATAAAAAAACTTGCATAATCATGTTTCTATTTGCAACTTTGTTTAACTTGTAATTGTGTGTTTCGGTAGGTGCTTCCTTATATACTTGTTGGGTAATATTTTACTGTAAATGTTCTGACAGCGCGGTCCATACAAATCTTTGTCGGTAATAATATTAAACCTTCGAACACGCGTGATTCGAGACACAATAGCATCGCGACAGCCGGCTGTCGTTTGGTCGTTGAAAAGTTAAACTATCCATTTTTGTAGATTTTGCAAACATATATTATTGCCCGAGTGATCGACAATACTGATTCAGTTTATTTCCTTTAAAAATAACAATTTTTTGCACACTGTTATAGTAAGAGTGTAGTAGTGCAATACATTCACCCCGAACTGTCTTAGTGTAGGGCCTGAGTTCCCGCTCAAATCAAGCGTCATGCTGGGCAGGGCGTGCGGCGTCCATATCGAACAGATGCATTAACACGTCGGTGTCCTGAGTGGCGGCCGAGCGGCGCGAGAACAACTTGCACGCAACGCTGCACACTCCGCTAAACGCTCTTCGCTTTAACTCGTACACTAAGGCTATCTTTGTACCAAATTTTGCTTGCATTGGTTCAGTATATTGTAGGCGTGAAAGCTCAACAGACAGACCGAGCTACTTTCGAATTTATAACACTAGTAAGCGTCGTTGAAGTTCGAGAATGGTACTTACAAAAGAGAAGAAAAATGAAATTTTGTCAGGATAATTGATGAAACTTGGAGGGTGTGTTTTTTAAGAAAAGTAGACTGTACGTACGACCCCTAAGGGTGAGGATAAACGAGCGTAATTTTGTGTGTCGTGAGTCGCAGAATTTCGTATTCTGGTACGGTGCAGACCACTCATATTTTGCGTTGCGAGTCTTTTTCTATGATAGCGACCGATATTCAGCAACTCACGACTCATAAAATTACGCTCGTTTGGCCTCACCTTAAAAGAGCAAGGTGCTTGAAGGTACAGTATGGAGGTTCGACATCCACGCGAGCAAAAGCTAGTAACATTATATTTTGTATGGAGCGAGCTTTGCGCAACGCCGCAACTGTAGAGCAGTTGACGTACATACACGTAAATGGTAGGTCACGTGACCGTCATTTTTTGCCTATTAGCACGTGAGATATATACAAAATAATGTAACCAAGATTTTTTTAAACATGTTTTTTTTATAAACAAATAGTATACGTATAGGTTCTTGTCTGTTCTTCTCCATAGAGATCTACCTACATTTTGGAACAGGGTATTAGCGTCACTTTTCTTTTCTGAGTAACCGACCGACCCTTTGACAATTCATAAGTGTCTGCAAATGGTGTAAGTGAAATAAATGCCTTGTATTATATTTTTAATTTTGATAATTATATATTTTAATTTTTTTTAACACGAAAAAAATGTGGATTTCTCGATACAGTGACAATTCTTGCAATTAACAGAAACAGCCAATAAAATACCAACTAACCAATTAAGCATGTTTATTAATTTGGTTTTTGCTATTGATAAATACTACAACAAGGTTAGAACAATTAAGTATCCGCAACAAGGGCATGGAGAACGATTTAAGAGCTGTGGAGAGGGCATTGAGAGCTGTGGAGTGAAACATGCTGAGAAGAAAAGAAATAACCAACATTTGTGGATGCTGGTGTTCATTTCAGACGTAGATTTGTGAATGAAAATCCTTCGCATACACTCGTATAAGAACTAAGACGACTACCAACCACCGTAGGCGCGGGCCTGCGGGCGGCTCATGATATGTAGCTCGCCACCCGACTAGGACCAGGCCCATGTCGACGGTGCGATTTGTTCAACGCGCGCCCCAAAGAGCTGTTAGCACGTGAAGGGGCCCTCTAGGGCCAATGCCTGCCGAGGTTGCGGAATAGTTCTAATAGTTACCGTGGCCCCGGAACAAAAAGGGCCAACGAAGGAACATGTGTGGGTTTTAGTCAGTAAAAGTCTGACACGCCCTCCCACCCCGTCCCGTACGGGAGAGTCATTTGATGATTTCACATTTACAAAAAAGCCTGTAATTAAAAACTCGTCCCTAAATAGTAATAATCAGTTCTATCCCGTCCCTTTGCTGCCTCCCAGCGGCTTCTTAAAGCGAGGTGCATACCCCGAAGGGGGTACCCTTAGCGTAGTTGCTTAGTTTTATAAGTTGTTGCTCTGTCTGGAGGCCAGAGGCCTAAAGCCACTCTTGGCTTGGATTGTCCTGTTAAGCAGTCAACAGCCTTAGAGAGGGGAACTGTGAGATACCAAGATCTAGGATGCTAGCTTGACTGGGAGAAAATGCCTGCGGCATTAAGTCCACCTGTGTACCGTTTTGCATAAAGTGTAAATAAATAAATAAGATCATAATAAAACCGCGTCAATTTCCTTTTATCATTTCTCAGCACAGTCATGTGAGAGTGAACAAATGCTAGTTCAAGCTTACTCATCCAATTTCGACATAATATTTTAATTCCTATGTTAATTGTGTCATTAGCAAAATGCCAGTCATTGTTTGTTTTGCTTACAATAAATTATTTTTTGGTAGTACAGATAGACAGCAAGAAATCAAGTTTTTAATGACGCAAATTATGTACCTAATTTATTCATGTTTTTATTCATGTAAGACAAGAAAACAATAGCATTATAAATCATTACAAAAAAACGTGTTATTAGTTTTACCGTGGGAGCAAAAAAGTGTAATTATTATTAACGAAATTTTGTTAGTTCGAAGGACCAGTGCTCACTTTTATTATTATAAAGTGGTAAACTGACTGACTCAAAATATTATATACAAAGTGTATTTTTGGTATTGCTCAACCCGCTAGAAGATGATTCTACTCATAAAAACAAACATCTTTTATTATGGAACCAACTCTGAAATCGCGAAAAAAATATCAGCTGTTTTAAACATTATGGTCGGAGGGCATTAAACTTTTGTTAGTAACAGCTGATATTTTTTTCCCGATTTCAGAGTTGATTCCATAATAAAAGTTGTTTGTTTTTATGAGTAGAATCATCTCCTAGCGGGTTGTGCAATACCAAAAATACACCTAGTATAATATGTATTGTTGTGTATCTAAGATACTCCATAATGTACCTAAAATGCGGTGCAATAAAAGCTACTTTACGAACATGAGCTATTGAAAAGAAAGTTATGAAAATCGCTCAAACAGTTTTGTACGTCAAAGAGTTCTTTGTATTTTAATATTTGCATGATATTGCGTTGGTGCTATATGCAGCGAGTATTACCTCCGTTCATGATTTATTTCAGTTTCTGGGAAAATAACATCGACGATATTGTTTACACAATTTTATTGGTCCAAATATTTTAGTTGTAGTAGCTTTCTCACGCAGATGTCGAATTTCTATCCTCGGGTGGCGCAATCTAGTTGTTGCTGGCGACTGAATCACCGTCTAGCCATCGTTGTATGTATAAACTGTATATAGAGTATCCCTAAAGAGTCTTTCATTAATGGGAAAAATCTGTCTTACACCGCATGTGCTTATTCTCGTTCTTCTACATTTTGGAACATGCAACTATCGTCACCTTTCTGTGTACCCGACCAACGTTTTGGTAATTCATAAGTAAGTAAGTGTAACATAAATCTCAGTGAAATAAATGCCTTGAATTTTGATTTCCGAAAATATAGGTATGTCTTTACAATACGGCGCGACTGGTCCTGTCATACTTCATACCCTTTTAACATGAACGACTTGTTACATTATTCTCATATAGTACCTTAGATTCGACATGAATGATGCAAACAAACATTTGTAATTGATTTTAAAATAATGTTTGCAGAGTTTCTTGTACCTTCTTTACCATGGAATCCTACTATGTGGAACGAGCATCTGTCTAGCTTAAATTTTCTGACTGACTGACGTTGACTCTTGGTGTCGGAATGAAAAGGGCCATAAAACCAACGGAACGGTCCATTTGCAGTTAAAAAATTATAACCGTCATCAATCTACAGGCCTTAGCCGCAACCCTTCCTGTCTATTGCACTGCCCAGTCCTGCTTACAGTGCGAGTGACGCGAACAGTTAATTACACTAACAAACTGATGACGTCAACACGTGTAGCTCGTTAAGTTCACACAGCCGGTTTGACCGGTGTGGGTTGGTGCAGGTTGTGAGAGGAAGCGGGTGGGACTTGGACCGTGGAAGTATTTTATGAGCGATTGCTGCGAAGTTTTAATTCTTCTCCTCCTTTTCAGCGTGATCAGATCCATCGCTGAACATAGGCCTCCATCTGCTTTGCTTGCCCATTGTCATACAAAATTATTTCTTCTTTGTTTAAGTTATACCTCCTTTATTTTTTATTTATTTAGTATTAAGGCACATCAACATCATAAACACAAACATTAATAGGAGACACGAACAGAGACATATAGCTAGTGCTTACGACAATTACAGACGTGCACAACATTTAAAACAAAGTAGAAGCAAAGAAAGAAAAAAAAACAGTATTCATATTACAAAAAAAGAAGAACAAAATACAAAGGTAAACAGCCACAATTTTATTTTATTTTTATTGCTTATATTTAACTATTAGAGATATACACATTGACCCATACATTGACTTGTACTATTTTACTATTTTTGTTATTTTTCCTCCATAATGGAAACAAATAAAAGTATTCAAGTTCAGCCTAATAAAAGCCGTGAACAAGCTGCACATTCCGTTATAAACTGAGGAATGATAAATTTCTGAATAAAATGCGTAATGAGAATTCACGATGCATGGCGACTAAAAACCTTTCGTTGTAGACAAAATTAGAGTAAATTAATTTTTTGTAGTCGCCATCTTGGATCTTTATTAATCTTAACTACAATTTATATGCAACAGTTCGCTCACAAGCAACATTAGGTATAGCACCAGAAAATATGGTTTTTATTGAAATTTACTTTGTGGCGAAGAGCTCAACGTAGATGTTTTATAGTTAAGACGTTAACTTAAATATAATTCTACTAGCTTTTGCCCGCGGCTTCGCTCGCGTTAGAAAGAGACAAAAAGTAGCCTATGTTACTCTCCATCACTTCAACTATCTCCACTTAAAAAATCACGTCAATTCGTCGCTCTGTTTTGCCGTGAAAGAAAGAGAAACATACAGACTGACAGAGATACACTTTCCCATTTATAATATTAGTAAGTATGGATTTCTCACTATCTTTTGATGGTAACGATACTTGTATAAAAAAATTACACGTAATTTTACATTAGTAATTAAAAACGGTTACTTTTGATATAGGTTATTATGCATGTCATAAAACATAATTAAAATAACAGACTATAAATTCATGAATAATGAGAATACCTGTACGAATATTTTTTTTTATTCTCAAAATGAAATGGTCGGACCGTACCGGATTAGAAATACCGAAGTGCTACGACGCGCAAATGTCTACGGCATAGAAGCGTACCTGACGCGGCGCCAGCTCCGATGGTGTGGACATGTTTTACGAATGGATGACGATAGGGAGGCCAAACGTATCTTCTTTTCTGAACTCCAAAACGGCAAGCGGAAACAAGGCGGCCAGTTCTTACGCTTCAAGGATGTTCAGAAAAGACACATGAAAAGGTGCAATATTGATCCCCATAAATGGGAGGAAAAGGCCATTTGCCACCCTGATTGGAGGTGCATGGTGAGGAATGCGGTTCATGGTTTCGAGGAGCAAAGGTGGTCCGAATTGGATGCGAAGCGTGATGACCTTAAGGCTAGACCACCAGCAGCCATGTTGTATAACTATGTCGACGGTGACCTCACGTGCAGCCGATGCGCGCGCACATTTACTAATAAGATAGGATACTGCAGCCATTTAGCCTATTATGTATATAGTTTTACTTTTAAACCACTAGACTGATGTAGTTTCAAAGAATACTATCTCCCTATATATCTCTAGATCTTTTTCAACTTTGTATCGGCTTCCAGTTTATCCAAATGTAACTGAATATTGTACATGAATTTTGTGGAATATTGTACATGAATTTTGTGGAATACTTTGGTAGAATAAAAGTTTGGGTAGTTCCTAAATCGCAGCTCTCACATGCATTGCAGCCCTTTAAAATCTACTAATCGATCGTATGAAGTTGGCCTAATTGGCGAAAACTTTGGAGCGACTGCTTCTGAATTAATTGCTAAACTAATGGTAATTACACACAGATACGCGTCGGTAAGTAATTAAGAAAAAAAAAATTTGTGTGCTGAAATTAAATAGACATATACCTTATACATCAAAATAACACGAAGGATATTATTCAATTTAGCAAGTTTTTTATTTTTTAATTTGGCTTCTTTTCACAGCACATTAGAGAGTAAGTTATTATAATAAACTAGCTTTTGCCCTCGACTTCGTCCACGTGGAATAGTTACCGTTCCTGGAGGATTTCCGGGATGAAAACTACCCTATGTCCTTTCTCGGGTCCCAGACTATATCTGTACCAAAATTCATTCAAATCGGTTCAGTGGTTTAGGCGTGAAGAAAAGACAGACAGACAGACAGACAGAAAGACAGACAGACAGAGTTACTTTCGCATTTATAATATTAGTACGGATAATGAAACTAACATTTATGCAACTTCTACCTTACTTACTCTTAGTACAAATATGAGTTAACTGATAATTAACAACAGCTTAAGTACAAGTTTTTACTAATACTAAAATTTTTCTCTAGTGACCCATATAAACTTTGAAAATGACTGCTTGGTCAATACTTGATCAATTTTAGGTTCTCTTTTATTAATGGTACTTAATCAATTGAATAAGCTTCACAAATTATAATAAAATACCAGCCTATTACTATTCCACTGCAGGACAAAGGCCTCTTCTCATACAGAGAAGGCACGAGCATTGATCACCACGCTTGCTCACCAAAAAAAAAGTAGTGAAGCTTCAAATCGCCAATCCGCCTTGGATTGGCGATTTGAAGCTTCACTACTTTTTTTTGGTGTTTATCGCGCCTCAGAACAATTGAGCAACTAAGTTCTCCATTGTTCTGAGACAGTTAACACGCCCTCGGCTAGCGCTGAAAACCAGCGCCGTGGACTCGTACCTGTGTACGGGCTCGGCATTATGCTGAGCGCTAGCCCTTTCGTGCAATAAGTTTTATATATAAATACCTACATTATGTTCTTTTGCTGTAAAACTTTAGCAACTTAGCACGAATAAGATGTTTTTCTTTCTTTCTTCTTTTCTTTCTTTCTTTCACTATAGGAAAAAAACAATGGTAATCAAAACGATCATTAAAACACACACACGCACCCCACGATACATCAAATTCATCATAAAAATCCACCATTATAAAAATATAAATATACATAAATAATACACAGATTCGTGTCCCAATACCCGCGTCTGTCATATCCCAGACTCGTCAATTAGTCGCCCCTGTGATTATTCACGCGACGGACCCCATAGCATCTGGGTCTAATGATCGTGACACGTGACTAGGGATGCATGCACCAATGTTTGTGGATGTCAAAAAAATTGATGCTGATTTGCAAAATGAGGTAGATATATAGATTTTTTTAAATAACTTTGATAGTCTAATATGGAAAAGTATACAGTTGGTAAAAGGGAAACTGACCGGTTGTTGATATATATCAAAGCACAGCCCAAACCACAGCGTATCCTGCAGGTGTTGCGGAATGGTTATAGTTGTTACCGTGACCCCAGAACATAAGGGGCAACCGAAGGAACATGAGTGGGTTTTAGTCAGTAAAAGTCTAACACGCCCCGCCCAGGACGGGAGAAGTCATGTGATGATTTCCCACTCTCCAAATAAAAAACCGCAGTATATGTTCTTTGTGAAGAGTAAGTAAGTATCTACTAAGATAGATTTTTTTGGAATTACAACCCTAAAGTGATAAGAAAGGGGATGGATGTTTCGACATCCACGCTGGCAAAGCTGCGCGCGAAAGCTAAGCTAATCTTACAATATCAGATACTTTTTTGGGGTGGATTAAAAACATACAAAGGGCTTACTTTATAATTAAAAAATTAGCGCTAATTTTTAACTAACATAGTAATTTATTGAATTATACTGATAAGAAATGCCGAATGCCAAATGTTGTACAGTTTTTTTATATGTGCATAAAGTTTTAATAATAAATGGCTAGTAAAGTCGAAACGTGTAAACTTTTCTGTAAATCTATATACACACCTATCTTTCTACTATATAAAAAAGGAAAACCCGACTTGGTTTTCCTTCCTGACGCTATAACTCCAGAACGCAAAAACCGATTTCCACGGTTTTGCATTCGTTGGAAAAGTCTCGGGCTCCGTGAGGTTTATAGCAAAGAAAATTCAGGAATAATCCACGCGTACGAAGTCGCGGGCAAAAGCTAGTATTGTATAGAATGGTAAACTGACCGATTGTTGATATATCAACGTACAGCCTAAACTGCCAGTCTAAAGACATCGAGCTTGGAGGATGTGTTATTTGTGAAGAGTAGGTATTCGCCTAAGAAGGAAATTCGATCCTCAAATGGATAAAATGTTTGTGTGGATTGAATGAAACATGTGGAAAGAAGTTAGACCTTCACGCTGGCTAAACAGCGGGCAAGTACAAGTATATTTTTCTCTTGTTCTATACGTCATCATCTATATTTAATATTTATGTTATATTAAAACTACTCCCTTACCTTGTCCCTTGAACAAAGACCCATTTTAGTTATATCTGTGCCCTATTGTCACCGTAGTCCAACAACACGTGTTCAAATACAAAGAAAAATAAAGCTAAAATATAAAATTTCATCCGCTTTAGACAATAATATACTGTCTGGTCGTAGCATGGTTACTGGGGGGAGAGGGGGAGGGAAGCTGTCAGACGCAACGCAACCATTTTTACATCGCTTCACTTGTTTATTACTCCTACTTTATTTTTATAGGATACTAGCTACCCGCCCCAGCTTCGCGCGGGTGTCACAAACCTTCAAAAATCCCGGCTTTTCTATACTATAATAACCATGTATTATACAAATAAACCTTCCTAAAGAATCACTCTATCTATTAAAAAAACCGCATCAAAATCCGTTGCGTAGTTTTAAAGGTCTAAGCATACATAGGGACAGACAGAGGATTTATACTATGTAGTGATGATGGACATAGAGTATTTTGTTTTATATTTTTCTGCGGTACTGTCTGGCCATTGATGTCACGAGAAGGAGCCCAACAGAGCCAACGCCTGCCGGGGTTGCGGAATGGTTATAATAGTTACCGTGACCCCGGAACATAAAGGCCGACCGCAGGAACATGAGTGGGTTTTAGTCAGTAAAAGTCTGACACGAAGGGGACGGAAGATGTCATTAATCTGATGATTTCCCACTCCCAAAAAAAAACCATTGAATGTTGAATCAATTTCTTCTAAGACATAATTAATATAGAAACCTTGTTATATCTTCAAGTGAATTAGTCTCTAATCAGTGTAAAAACCAGGAGAAACTGAGGGGTTTTAGTCGGTAAGAGTCCGACATAACCTTCCGTCCTCCTCAGACGTAAGATACCGGAGGTTTTTTAACAAATAAATGGTGGTTTTTATTTAGTATTTCGACGACCAAGCGACAGCCGGCTGTCGGACTGCTATTGTCTATTTATTGTGTCTCGAATCAAGTGTGTTCGAAGGTTTAAAAAATCATTGTGCATACGTCTACGATGTCACAGTTGTCCTACGGTGAATAATATTGCTTACCCAATCACTTGCTACGCAACGATTAATCTCAGCCTAGCAGTTCACTGAACAGTGATTATAATCCTGATTTACCATCAATATATTCGGCTACAGTTTGTGGTCAAACATTCACTAATTGAACCACAATTAGCTGTCAACGACGAGGGGAAAGCACTAAGCATAGCTGTAACTAACTTATCTATACGACATTCAATTGTTTCAATTGCATTATTGTGTTAAGTGATTTTGTAACGTGTTTTGATTGCTTTCTACTGTCCGAGTCGAGTACGATCTTTACGAGTAACTAAATAACAGTAAAAATTAAAAAAAAAAAATATGAATAAATATCTTGGGTATGTTCTCACACGGCCATCTGATCTCTAGACAACTAAAATACATGTTTATATAATTTATTAATATATACATAATATTAATAAATTACACCCAGACAAAGAACAAACAATCGCGCTAACCACGCTCAACAATAAAATAAAGCTGTAATACTTGAAAAAATAACTTGAGAAATGATTTTTAAAAGTCATTTTGTGTGCGATAGCTACATTTATGAGGAACCGTTGTGATGGCCCAGTGGATAAGGTCAGGCGCCTTATCTAGGCCCTATCCTATCTTGCAAAAAGTTGTAGGGTCGAATCCAGTCAAGTATCAATGTGACTTCTTCAATTCGTATGTACTTTCTAAACTATGACATCGTCGTCGACATCCCGTGCCTCGTGCCAAGCCGTTGGTCCCGATTGTCATTCGTAAAACTTTGACAATCGTTACGGGTAGTCAGAGCCAGAAAGTTTGACCAAGTCATGTCGCCCAGTAACTGGGTTGTGGAGGTCTCTGGCTCACGACAAATACTGGCATCCAGTTGAATCCCATTGATAAGATTTCCAGCTGTCTCTCTAGAGACAATCTCAAGTCTCATTTAAATTCTACTCGAAGCCTCACTAAACAGGCTTTCAAAATATCGTTGACAGCTATAAACACAGGACACACGGACGACGGATGTGCAGCAGTTTATATGCCGATATAAAAGTCAATAAAGTCGAGATTGTCAGAATCGTTCAGAATTCCGCCGGCGATCGCTGACTCAATCACTGACCGTTTTACATGCATCGCCCGTGCGAGATTTGTGGTACACACGGGCGGGTTTTCTAGAAAATATTTTAACCAAGTGACAGCTGGCTGTCGTGCTGTTATTGTATTTCTATTGTGTCTCGAATCGCGTGTGTTCAAAGGTGTCATGTCGTGAAAATATTTAAGTACACAAGTAGAATAAGTATTTTGATCATTTGTGTGACTTACTATGTACATTTTTACTATTTTCCTTAATCACGGTATTACGCGTGTACAGCTGTACTAACTTTGATAATTTTTTAGGGTTTTATTTGTAAGATTGGCCGTATCTTAGTTGCCATGACTTCATATTTGATTTATTAGTGTACTAGTTAGTGTACACGCTGCACGGGTGTGCCCCGTGTGCCCCGGGTCGCTCGATTTGGGCGGACACTCAGGCCCTAACTTAACTTATTTCTTTATTTAAGTATTCTCATTTATTGTAGAAATTATCATGGTACTACAGAATTTGCCACAGCCGCGTTTCAACCGCAGCGTTTTAACCGCGGCAATTACCCGCCGGTCTGCGCTACAGCCTCGAGCTTGTTTGACACTGGCATTGCTTTATCTGATTTACACTACATCTGCACATTCTTTAGTCTGGTGAATTTCCTATCGGTGACATTAACATAGACTATTGCACCTTCAATTGTCTCACATCCTGCATTAGGGTCGTAATGTGTGTCAGTTTGTCCGTAAATATGTCACTTCTTATTGACGTTAGCCAAGATATAAGTTACTTAGCACGTATGTTACTTATTACGTACTTTTGGCTTAGGTTTGTTCTGTCTCTATCTTGGACGCGTAGTTCGACGGTTGTGCGACAGTAAAAGAAATAGTGCTTAACCAAAGATCCAAGGGAAAATCAATTAAACATTAAAATCAATTTTAAGAAAATACATATAAACATTACAATAATAGATTAAAAACAATTAAATATTAAAATTATTGTCATTGAGGAATTCATGAATACTATAATAACATTTATTGGTCAAAATTATTTTCAATTTATTTTTAAATACTTTTACATAATATAATGGTGGAAACTACCGTATTCTTGGATGTCTGCAATGCCGACTATATTTTGTGTGTCGATTTTTTTGAAACACCGTAATAATTATATTCATTCCCGCAATGCCGACTTATTATTTTTTTTATTATTATATTTTCCTTATTGACTTTTTTTAAATTTAATCCATGTAAAGTTTCCCAATATTCCTAATAAACTTTCAAAAAAATTGCCGGTAATGTTAGTATTTGACGACACTCCTGGCTCAATGGTTCAGCACTTAGTTGTTGTACTGCGTGTCACGAATTCAATTCCCAGTTTCTCACATCTGACCCATATTTATTATGACATAAAGTTAATTTGTAAACTTACTCACGATTCAGAAGATATTTTCTAGTGTTGTTTAACTTTTACTTAAAAAAAGGTTTTTAATTTCAATTCTAGGTGTGAAGTTGCAAAATTAGTGACATACACTATGTCGGTAGAGAGGTTCCTGATGAATAGTTACATATCTAATCTTTATATATAAAATGGTAAACTGACTGGCACATCTATATAAAAGAAAGTCGTGTTAGTTACACATTTTATAACTCAAGAACGGCAGAACCGATTTGGCTGAAAATTGGTGGAAAGGCAGCTTAGGTCCAGGGAACGGACATAGAATACTTTTTTCTTCTTTTTTTATTAATCAAAAATCTGATATAACGCGGGTGAAACCGCGGGGGACAGCTTTATTGTTAATAATTGTATCAACGCACAGTCCAAACCGCTGGTGTTAGAGACATGAAAGTATTCTCTAAGAAAGGATTAAGCGATATTCAATTGGGCGAAGCCTTCGACTTTGCCTCGATATAAACCCTATATAATAATATCCATATCGCCTACAACTTGAACCAACAAACTCAAGTTTTCTAAACTAAAATAAAATACATCAAACAAAATAAAACTGTCATCACGCATTTCTTTTTGAAATACAAAAAGTATTGTATTACTAAATAAGCGAGGGACCACTGTTTATACGTTTAGTATTAACAAACTACATATCTATAAACCCTTCAAAATTAAACTCTAAGTATATTGAAATAAGGTCGGAGGCAACTGCACATGTAAATTTGCAACCCTCATGTATTTTTATTAGGTTTTCTAGTGTAGGGTAGGTCGGGGGGTGGTTGCTATGGCAACGGCACGGCTGGCAGTGATGGAAAACAATTCTGTTTGTTTTATTGTTTGAAATGGAAATAATGAGAGACTGCTATATTATAAAGAGTGTTTGAGTATATATGTTATATTTTAGATACTACCTACGTATAAAATAGTTTTAAATTATGATGCACATAGAGTTCTTAAATAGGCAAATCTTCAATATTATTTTATCAACCGAGCCCAAAAAAGATAATTTTTAACTCAAAACGTATGGTGTTTATTTATTTTTTTGGTTGGTTCGCTATTTTAGCGCAATTAGATATATATTTAAATGTTTTTTTTTTTATTTGAAAGAGATTTAACATGGGTACACGCATTCTGATTTGGGTACAGTTTTAAAGATTTAATATCCTTAAAAGAAGATCAAAGTCGAAGCTGAGTAGTTAGTTGCTGTGTTGCCATGTATATGTTATAGTCAAAGTCCGATACACAGTCTCTTCGCGGAAGGACTGGTTTATCCTAGGTTTGGCCAAAGCCATCAGGCAATCCCCGAAATACATTTTAATTTCGCCCTTTGCCTGAAGTATTTTTAGTCAAACCCAGGAGCTCCTAACTTTTCAGTCAAACGTCGAAAGTAAATTATTCTGTTTCGGTTTTGGCCTAGTCAATCCTAGAAGCAACTGCAAAACTCGGTCAAACGTTGATCTGAACATGTTTAAACAGGTTCATAATGTCTGTCGCGGTGTTCCGACCGATTGTTTTGTCATTTCATGTTCGTTCATGGAGCGGGCGTGCGGGCGTGTAATTGTGTAAAATTGAAGATGAGTAATTTTCCATTTTAATTACTTAAGAAATTATTAAAACAATAAACATCAAAATTTTAAAAATGTTTTTTTTTATACCTAATCTTACAAACTAACCTCCGAATATTCCAAAGCATTTATTTATTTATTTTATACTTTATTGCACATCGTACAAAAGGCGGGCCTAAAGCCACACGGCATTCTCTCAAAGCATCTCAAATATAAAAGTGAAAATCACGTAGCTGACCAATCAGGTGTCAGAACTGGCAGAGTTAAGCGGTTCTTAAGACTTGAAAGCTGCTTAAATGATAAAATGCTTCCAAATATACGAAGATAAGACACTTCATACCTATATCGGAGTTTGACTCGTCAAACCCCGATTTAATAAAATTGTGTTTTGACGTTTGCCTGACCAAATTAGGCTCTCCCAGGTTTGACGAAAATTGTTTAGTCAAAGGCCGAAAATTTACATTTGTTTGGGCTTTGACTAAGTCATTCAGTCTGACCTGAGGATTGACCAGTCCAACCTAGGAGCGCCGGAGCTTCGGAGTTTGCCTATAACATATACACTTAAAATATACCCTCAAGCATTCCTTATTGACCCACAGTACAGGCGCAGTGAAAAAAAACATCAATTTCGTGGGAAAGATTACTCATATTTTCTGGTTAGGTTTTAACTGATTGGTGATGGATTTGAATGCTAAAAAATTGGCACTGGAAAATCAAGAACAATGATTTTAAAATGATTTTTTTAAACTACAGCCTTGCAAGTCGGCAGTTTTGGAACATTGCAGAAAAAAATGTGTAAAACTTCATACAAAAAGTAAAGTTACCGTTTTTGCCTTAAAAATAGTTTGGATATTACATAAGAAGTCTGATCTGACTCCAGACTCCTCAAAAATCCCTAAAAGAACACAGACAAGCAAAACCCCTCCAATAACATCTCCAACACATTAGCAACCGAAAAAAGTTAAAGTTTCCGCTTAACAAGGGGAAATTCAAGGCTCATTTACAGCTCAATTAGGTAGAGTACTCTCATAATCATCTTACTTGATATAAGTATATATATTTATTTAGTTAAATATATGTTTTTATTTATATATATTTTAGATATATATTTATTTGCATAATATATATTTGATTATTAATTTAAGCACGTATATGTATTTTTATTGATTTGTTATTATTGTAATAATTAACATATTTTTTTACTTTACATTTGCATGCCATCATATCTCTGCACAACCGATGGTTGACTGGTAGAGAATGCCTGAGGCATTAAGTCCGCCTCTGTACATGAATTTTGTGCAAAAAGTGTAAATAAATAAATGAACTTCAAACCTCTTATACAAAACTCTAAAAGAACACATCAAGCAAAACCCCTCCAATAACATCTCCAACACATTAGCAACTTGTCTAGAACTTGGGCTCTTCATAACATCAATAGAAGCGTTCTATTCAATCTAAACAATCATATTTATCGGCGATTCGATCAATAGAAGCGTCCTATTCAAGCTAAACATGTTTATCGGCGATTAAGACCTCATTGAGGCCGATTCAGCCGCAAACTGTTTACCAACTCGCAAATTGAGGGTATTCATACATTCGAGGATACGCCAATGTGTACACAGCCTTAGACTTAGCGTGTAGTTGTGAGTTTGTATGTGTTGTGGATTATATGGAATTCGGGGCTTAGTATATTGTTTAGCTGTAGAGGACGTTTTACTAAAACGTTGTTCCTGAACCTGTCAGTATTGAAATTCCCGAATTTCCGGTACCACTTTGTTATGAAGGGAAGTAGAAACATTTTTTTTCTTACTCCTCTGCAGTTCTTTTCTGATTAATTTCGTTGCGGGATCCAAGACAGTTGAATCGGTTCTCCGGAACTCGTCGAGCTTCATTTCTCGGCGCATTTCTGGCGGACTCCACTGTTGATTCTGGCTTTCAGAAGTTGCAGTGATTGGGAATAGAATGGCGACATAGTCCCATTAAAAAAAAAAGGTACCACTTTGTGGAATATCTGGATGTTCGACAAAGCCGGTATTCTTACTTAGGTACTTATATTACTTTCGCTAAAAAATGATATTTGCTAATAACGATGGAGGTTTTTTATCCGAAATAAAATATTTGAATTTGGCAACCATGTTAATCAGTTTCAGCAACTCACATCTGCTCCCAAAGTAAGCAGAGCTTGTACGATAGTAACGTATGATGGTAACCAGACAACTGTTATATTCCATTTTTATAAATTAAATTACTTTTTTTTTCGATTTTTGGTTATGGGTAAAGTCCTGAACATCGACAGAAATGAGAAAAACATTCTCAATTTTCCAGAGTTAAACATTGCACAAAATTCAACGAATACATGACGCATATTAAAAAAATTGGTTGAACATAGATCATCCTCCATTTCTAAATCCGGTTTAAAATACAAAGTAACTTTAAATCCCACAATAGCCCTTCACTTTACACACGTAATAAAAGTCATGAAGCTAACAGAAGACACTAAATAAAACATACAAATTCCCATATAAATTCAACCTCTGAAAATAGCTGGAACACAAGTAGATTTGACAATTTATTACATGTCATAACAGGACTAAGTGCTTCTGAGAAACGGTTATAACTCATTTAAATGGAAGATGGAAATAACATACTCTTTGAACGATTGTATCTATGTAATTAAAACATATGAGTGTCTAGTTCAGTTTGTTTGGTTGTCTGTGGTTTGAGTTTTGCTAAATTGAGATACTAGTAATAATCAACAAATATAAGAATTTAAAAAAAAAACTAGAAAACCGATGATGTCGGACCTAGGTAGAATGTTATCTTATAGAAGTTCTATCCATTTACTAACTTGAATATAATTTAACCTTTCGACGACCAAGCGACAGCCAGCTGTCGCGCTGCTTTTGTCTTTCTATTCTGACTCAAATCACGTGTATTCGAAGGTTTAAATAATTATCACTGCACTTTCGTTGTTTTGAAATAAATTAATATTTACTAATGCATGTTGTTTCCTGTGGTTTTGTCGGCCAATTTTCTTATAAACTTTTATCCCCTATTCCACCCTCTATGAATTTGAATTTTCAAAAATCACTTGCATCTCTACGTTATAAAAAAGTACTGCGTAAATTTCTTACAAGTTCTAGCTTCAGTGGTTGTGCATTGTGCAAATAAGTTAAAGATGAATACAGAAAGTTTGTTTCACAGAATACGCTAACTTCAGACACTACTGGCTCGAATAAAACAATCTTTTAGTTTTGTATTTTTATTTTATCAAGGAAAGTGTATAAAATATCACGCTACACCTGGAGCACTGGAGCTGATCAAGTAGTTATAAGTTAAGTTGAAAGCTGTCACTTACCTTCACAATTTGCCTTTACCATACTTTTAAGACAGAATAGCATTCTGACAGCTTTTAAAAAGCATGTCACTTGATCGGTGTTATCTCTAATCAAGTTTATAGATTTGTAGATGGGGTGTAAGTGGCCCTACCATCATCACCAGGGTCAAAGCCAACCTCACCTGCACGTGGTACACCCTGCTGATTCACTGACGAGGCTCTGACGGACCAGGTCTCATCAGGAGACCATCGCAGTCATATTGCATATACTTTTGTTATAAATCTTTCTTCGTTTGAGATAATATTGTACAATAAACATGGTCGTGGCAGAATTGTGGTGTGTTTTCCACAAATGCCATTAATAAAGAGTTGAAGTTGATTTCTAGATTACGATATACGTGCGCTGTTTCTATAAAAAAAACTTTTTACAAAAAAAAATAACCGACTTCAAAAAGTAAAAACTTAAAAATAACTTAAATTTCGGAAGTCGGTGTCTTTTCTTCTGCCAGACAATTTGTGTTGCCACCGACTTCCGAAATTTAAGTTATTTTTAAGTTTTTACTTTTTGAAGTCGGTTATTTTTTTTTTGTAAAAAGTTTTTAATTTTTTACTTTTTAGTGTCGAAATAATGTTAGTCCTGTTTAAAATGAGCCCAAACACGACTACTGTGCTGTGATTTCAAGGTTTGTACTTTTTCTGATGCTCCTGGCTTCAGCATCAGGTCTCTATGTACTTCGGTGTTCCTCATTAACAGTACGTTTATCCACACATCGAGCCCTTTTCAATGAGCCTAAACACGATATATCTGCTGTTATTTGTCGAGGAGTTAGGTACTCTGCAGACTATCCTGACTGCAGCATCAGATCATGACTTGATGATCATGAGCCCAAATGTGGCAAATGCCCTATCAAACATCAAAACAATTTACTAAAACAGTCCTTGCCTGTTCGAGTAACTTCTTACTGTTAAGGAGTTGTACCTTCCATCATCAGCTCAGCTAACTGAGATAGTGACAACCATACGCAAATACACAAGATACTTCATAAAATATGCGAAAAACAATAAGTGAGCCTATAAAATTTGAGGGTTGCCTTCGATTTCTCTAAGATCCCATCATCAGATCCTAACTTGGTGACAATGGGACCACCTCAGAACTATCTGCTTTCGAACAAAAAAAGAATTTTGAAAATCCGTTGACAATTGACGGAGTAATCGATGAACAAACATACAAAAAAAACATACAAACAGCCGAACATAGTACCTCCTCCTTTTTGTGAAGTCGGTAAAAAATGACAGACTAGGACGTTTTTTTAGATAATTATGAGATGATTGGCGAAAATTATGCAAGATATGCGGGTGCGGAGTAAAAGTAAGTAATGTTGCGTGAATTCAAATAAATCCTTAATTGAAAATGCCCGTTTTGTACTTATTAAACTAATTATTACTAAAATAAAGCTTGTTGTATAATTAATATTTAACCGGAAAATAATAAGATAACGGTATTCTCTATAGGAAAAGAGATTTCAATTCATTATTTTTGTCGCTCTTTTTTTTTCGACTGAATACTCAGTGATCACTGGAAACATAATGTCTTAATAAAAAATGTTAACAAAACAGTAATAACAAATTCAAGTAGTTTCATTATCAGATCATTTATCTTTGTTATATGCGAATTAATGTTATGAACTGAATAAGTTTCCTTTGTATGGTCATTCACAGTATGTTATTTCGGCACGTTGATAAATTTTACACCGAACAAAGAAATTTTAATCAAATAAATTATAGTCAAAAAAATGCAGGAGCCACCGCGGGACATCGGACTACTGCAGAGTGAAATTCCTTTTCAATTACACCAAACAAAAACTCAATTTCAATTTTGAGGCACGGGTATAAAGTTCATAATTGCTTGTTAACGAAGCCCAATTACCTGTTCGGTCATTCGCGCTCAGCCGCCAGTTTTCCAAGTAATATAGCAATCATTCATTCCTTTTGGTGTATGACATTCACGAGAGATTAATGTATTGCGATTCTCATAACAAGTTGAAATATTAATTTTAACATTTGTCTTACGTTTCCATGTTGAGTAAGAATAAATTAGATGTACATTATATTATACTGTTGCAATAATGATAAGAATGATAAGGGGTCGGTGATATCACGGTATTTTAAACTAACGTCCAGAACAAAAAGCTAGGTTTCCTTCCAAATATATCGACCGGTTCAACTGAAATGTTAACTGTGAACACAACGCTGATTTTCCGAGACAGGGAAACGGGGTTGCAACAGGCAGCGTAGGTCTAGAAAGACAAAGCTAAAGCAATATCACTAAATACGGAATAAGTGGGAAAAGACCCTTGCCCAAGAGTAGTAAAAAGTATGCTAACCCAAAAAAAAAAACTTCGAAAGTACCTACAAATTTCAATTGCTTAGAGAAAACCCCTCTATTAATAAAATTACTACCTTGAAAAAATACAAAGAAACAGAAACTTATAAAAGAAACATTGCAAACAAATGAAGTATCATAATTAATTTCTCCTATCTCAAGCAATATGAAGATACATCTCCATACATTTATGGATAAGCATCTTGACGTGCAGATACCAATCGACGTTGTAAACAGAATACAGTCGTCACCGCCCATCCCATGTTTATGCGTGTCATTAAATATGATATAAATATCATCGTTGAGAACGATATTTTGATGTTAAGGGGAGGCTGTTTTTGGAAGCATTTTATTACTTGAATCTTCAGTGAAGTCTCTGCTTTCTAATAACGTTATATGACTGTTAAAAGCAGATGGAATTTTAAATAAGTGTGAGCGTTATTCATGGGATGCCTCAAGGGTGTATAATGGGTCCATCGTTCTTATAAGTTTAGCTGAGTTTATGAACGATTTGTCACCATCAACATAATCAATTAAAGTCAACGCGAATAATGTCTGCCACAATTATGCCACAATTAACGTTTACAGTGATGATGTAGGCCAAGACATAGTAAAAATAATAAGAAATAAAACAGACACATAGGGTCTTCTGATCCAAACTAGGTTTGAACTATGTGATGTACTTTGGTTTATTATAGTATTGTACGGCAGTAAGTCATGTTTCTCACCAATTAAACAAAATATAGAAGATTTGTTCCAAATTAATATTCCTATAAGGCTTGCCTTTAACACTATCATACCTGTATTAATCACGCAAACGAATACTTCATACGATCGAATACTTGTTGATCGTAATAAATCGTACGCCACCTCAGGGTTAAGTCTAAATAATAATTATGAATCTCAAATAAATTCCCTTTAATTGCTCCCCTGATATTTTAATTTGTTATGTGGGTCTAGCTACTATGGTTTGATAGAGTTAATAGTCTATTTTAAATGGTATCTTCTCTACTTCATGAATATGTTAATCAAAACAATCAAATGATGCAAATAGTTTAAGGATTAACTTATAGCATCAAGTTATATTTCAGATGTCGTTTCATGCCTATCTAATTTATACTTTATTACAGGCGTAACATTATAGTGAACAAAGCCAAAGCCAAGTACTTACTATTCATATGCCTAATTATCTCTTCCCGTGACCCAAAGGCTGGCTTTTCTTTTTGGCCAGAGGCTTAGCATTGCCATCCAACGTGGCAATGCTGTAATTTAGTTTGTAAATATTATATTATCTAATTAATAATAATCTCGTTCTGACTGATTTCAATTACAACAGTCTACCTCCAAAGAAATCTTCTTGCCAATGTGTTTTTTTTTGTTAAGCCCTAAGTTTGGCACTGACGGATGCGTAATAATATCCTAATATACTAATACATATTATTACAACATTTTAATCAAATCAAAATTATCGAAGTTACTGTGTAGAGAAATAATTGGGTCATTAGTAAAAGTGGCCACAGTAACATTTAATTTGATATTTCCTGTACTATATCGTATTACAGTTGAAAGTGTCGTGGTTGTCAAAATAAATGTATACGATTACTAATTAGTCGGTTGTCACACTACATGTCATTATATAAAAAATACTAGCTTTTGCCCGCGGCTTTGCTCGCGTTAAAAAGAGACAAAAGTAGCCTATGTTACTCTCCATCCCTTCAACTATCTCCACTTAAAAAATCACGTCGATTAGTCGCTCCGTTTTGCCGTGAAAGAAAGACAAACATACAGACAGACAGACACACTTTCCCATTTATAATATTAGTATGGATTGGTAAAGAGTGGAATTCTGATTAAGAATTCAATTTTGTATAATTAGATGAATGTAAGTTAGTAAACGGATAGAACCCCTAAGTAAATCTTAATCAAGATTATAAGATAACATTCTACCTAGGTATAACATCATTTTGTAAACCCAAATAAGCTATACATAACTCAACTATATAATGCTTGTTAACGCAGAGATATGTAACCGTATGCAAATAGTTTTAACCCCTGAATACATTAGCTAAGGCCGGGATGATTAATTGTAAATGAGTTACGACTTGCCTACAATATACTATGTGTGCATGTTATCATTAAACCTTCTATCTTGGTATGAGATCGATCTTTGAGTAGAATAAATTTGTACTGTCTTAAAAATACATCGTTACATTTAATTCACCTACTTATAACCACATCCCTAGCTTTTCCCAATTATGTTGGAGTCGGCTTCCAGCCTAACCGGATTCAGCTGTATGCCAGTGTTTTTTTTTTGTGAAGCGTCTGCTTATCAGACCTACAACCCAGGTACTGGGGAACGCAGTACCCCTCGGTAAGGCTGGACAGACTTTATGACTTCTGACTACCTGTAACGACTATCAAAGTTCTACGAACGAAAATCAGAACCAACAGCTTTACGTGCTTTTCAAAGTACGGGAATGGCACAGAAGTGATGTAAAAGTAATGTATTAAACAAGTGCCTGCCGGGGTTGCGGAATGTTTGTAATGGTTACTGTGACCCTGGAACATAAAGGGCAACCGAAGGAACATGAGTGGGTTTTAATCAGTAAAAGTCTGACACGCCCTCCCGCCGCACCCAGGACGGGAGCAGTCATTTGATGATTTCCCACTCCACAAAAAAAAATGTATTGAAAAAGTCGCATTAGTACTTGCCCATGCTTATCCAATAAACAAAAATTTCAGCTTTAGAGGTCAATTCGTGTTTGAATTTTCTTCATTACACAGTATTTATAGCATAAGTGACAATTTGCTCCTACTAGCGATTCCTTAACGACTTTTGTTGTCGCTACACATTTTAACGAATATTAGAGTTTGACATTTAATTGTTTAGATATAGATATGTAATTATTCTGATGTCAGTGGAATTGATGATTCTAGTGTTAGTCGATTTATTTGCTTAAAAGATTTGTGTCAGAGTTAAAGTACGCTATTTTTTAGGCTGTCAATACTGGTGGGACGACACTTAACCTGAATCGTTCACTTTTTTGGCGGATACAGCGTGAGCAACAGCTCTTCGGTTATCATTGAAAGTTGTTATTATGTGGTTATAATACCGTTAAATGTGTTTACTCAATTGTATGTAAAATATTTGATTAAATATTATATTGGCATTTATTCAGTGTTACTTTGCCAAGTTCATACACTTTGTTCGCTTATGCAAACAGAATGACTCTGTTGAATGAAGGGGGATCCGCTACAGACTAAACAATTTTTTTTCTTCTGTCTTTTTCTTATAATAATAATAATAATAATCTGCCAATGGCTTAATAGCCAAGAGCCTCGATCAACATCTAAAGAGGCTCTCGTTAGGTGGCTGTGTAGTATAGAGATAGATTCCATATATAAATCAATCTTGTAAACATGTATTAGTCAGAATAAATCATAGTCTCATCCAAGAAGCATCTTTTATTTCGGTCCGTTGTCCCATCCTTACATGGCGACCCTGCCAGTAAGCGATCGGGTTCGCGTTGCATTCCGATCGCCGAATATAGACGTGCAATTATAAACAAAAGTGAATTGGTGACTTGATTTAGGCACAATGAAACCAAATTATTATTTAATATTTGGCGAGTACATCGAGCTAGAGTGTAATTTAACAGCTATCTGGGAAAAAATATATATGAAAAATGGGCAAACAGCAATCAAAAGAGGAGCAAGTCATAATTGCGCAGACTGCTAGCGGAGGAAATAACGCTTCATCACTTGAGCAGTTACAGTATCACGCAAGTTTCAGTACGTGGTTATTGGGAGCTATATGCTTGATTTTGGCTCTGGCGCTACTTTATTTTGGATACCGACAGTATACCAAGTGTCACCGACAGTGGATACAACGGGAGCTATTGGAGACCCATCTACGGAGGTCGAGCAGTTGGTTTCGGCGCCGGGAGCAAAACGCAGGAAACCAAAACCAGCGTGCAGACGTTAATATAGTTTAGTGGCATGTGAGTGTGAGTGAGTGTACCTTCGAAATAAAGTAAAGGTCAGAAGTGAGGTGTGCAGGAAATATCCAGGTGCGTAAATGGCAAGAATAACATGGACTGGCATAGAGGACATTAGAGATATAGCTTATAAAGCCGAATAATATGTATCCCAAAATAATATGTAATTGCATTTCATTTATGTGCTAAAACTACATGGCAGATAGCTTGGAAAAATATTATGGCGAATTGTTAGAGGTAAGAAAGTATTTGATTAAGATAGGACCAGAGCGACGACAAACCGGCACTATTTCTTTGAAAAAATTAGAAGAAGCAAGTGTTATATTTTGTAAATTTGAAAGTGAATTCTCAGAAATTTGTAAACAAACTCATTTGTTTAGCGCAAAGGAATTGTCGGCAATAAATAAATGTAGGGAAGTAATAAGTAAACTGTTTGACGAAATAAAACTTTTATGCGGTTTAAGTTTGAAAGGTATAATAAGTAAAGAAAAAATGGAGTCGTTTAATTTAAAAACAGCAGTTTCGTTACTACCTGTTATGAATGATGACGAAAGTGTAACTAAGCAATTGATATCTTCTATAGAAATGTATAATACATTACTTGATGACAAGTCGAAACCAACACTTATCAATTTTATACTAAAAACCAGGTTGTCGGAGAGCGCAAAGCTCAGATTATCGAATAAATATGAGTCAGTAGAGCTCCTTGTTGATGATATGAAAAAACATCTACTAACGAAAAAGTCTTTTATAGCATTACAACAACAATTGATGGGCAGTACACAAGGCAACAAAACTCTGGAGGAATATGGTAAGAAAATTGAAAATTTATTTGTAGAGTTAACTATTTCGCAGGCTGACGGCGACATGCAAAAATACGAAATTTTAAAACCATTAAACGAAAAAATGGCAATCAAACGATTTGCATCAGGGGTGCGCAATACTAGCCTTAGTACTATAATATCAGCAAGAAATTACGAAAATCTGAAGGATGTAATCCGTGGTGCAAAGGATGAGGAGACTTCGATGCCCCCCGAAAGTAGCATCATGAACATACAAAACAAACCGTCCACAAAATATTTTTACTCAAACCGCGGACGATGGTTTCAGGATCGCAGTGGCTACAACCAGCATAACAACTTCCCGCGAGCCCAGGCCAGCCAACGGGGTCAAAGCAACCAACGCAGCCGGGGGCAATCTTCCCGCGGTGGTTTGCGGGGCTACCCCGCTGGTCGAGGTAATCAGGAAAATCGAGGTAATACTAATAACTACAGTTACTAGATTCGCTTTCAGGAGCCATCTACTTTTCTCACCTGGACCTTCAAAACGGGTACTACCAAATACAATTAGACGAAAATAGTAGAAAATACACTGCATTTACTTTTGATAAGCAATATCAAATGAAACGCATGCCTATGGGCCTTAAGAGCAGTCCTAGCGCATTTTCAAGGGCAATGACAGTTGCGCTGTCAGGATTAAACTACGAAAAATGCTTAGTCTACATGGATGATTTAATCTGTTGGGGACGAACATTGGAAAATCATAATAAAAATCTGATCGATATTTTCTTTAGGTTGCGTGAGGTAAACCTAAAATTAAATCCAAAAAAATGTGTGTTTCTGAAAAAGGAATTATTGTATTTAGGGCATGTTGTTAGCGGAGAAGGAGTTAAGCCCGATCCTGACAAAATACGTATAATAAAAGAGTATCCAAGACCAAAAAATGCCAATGACGTAAAAAGGTTAGTAGCATTTGCGAATTATTACCGTCGATTTATTAATTCATTTGCCCTCATAGTTATGCCATTGAATAAGTTATTAACAAAAAACTGTGAATTCAACTGGACAGATGAATGCGAAAATTCATTTAAAAAATTAAAAGAATGCTTATCTACACCACCAGTGTTACAGTACCCAAATTTTTCTGATAGCAATGAATTTCATTTGTATACAGATGCATCAGGTTTCGCGTTAGGATCAATTCTGTGTAATAAAGACAATCGTCCAATTGCTTATGCAAGTCGTACATTAAATAAAGCCGAGTTAAATTATCCAACAATAGAGAAAGAAATGCTCGCAGTAGTTTGGTCAGTAAAATATTTTCGGCCATATTTATTTGGAAAAAGATTTAAAAATATTTTCTGATCATCGACGTTAGTTTACCTGTTTAACATGAATAATCCATCCAGTAGATTAACTAAGTTTCGTCTAATTTTAGAAGAATACGATTTTGAAATAATATATATTAAGGGAAAAGATAATGTAGGTGCGGATGCGTTATCTAGGGTTGTAGTCACATCAGAAGAGTTGAAAGATATGAATCGACGGGTAATTAATGTAATGACTAGGAACCAAAGAAAAGCAATGGAAAAGGGACAGGAAATGAAGTTAAGTTTACCGTCTACCAATTCTGTGGATGACCAATACGGTCAACCAAGAGTCGTAGAAATGCTTCGGAAGCCGGCAAATTCGATAGAATTGATAGACATTACGTGGGAAATATTCTCAGGAATGAAAGGTAACATAACTAATAAGTCAGAATTATATTTATTTAATGAGAAAGAGTTAATTATATATACTTGCTCAGGCTTACAATCATGTATGGCGCGAGACGAATACGTGAGTGAGCTAGAAATTTTTTGTAATGGATTAAACATAACAGAAATTGTTATTATGAAAACAGAAAGTAATGGTAAATTTATACAGTGGCTAACAAAAGAAATAAATAAAAGGCCATTATGGTCAGGACCGAAAATTAATATTTTAAAAGGTTTTCACAGAGTTTTATCGAGGGATGACAAAAAAGTAATCCTAAATGACTACCATATCTTACCATCTAGCGGACACGCTGGTGTAAGAAGAATGTTGAATAATATTAGAAAAATATTTTATTGGCCAGGCATGGAACGTGACGTAACTGAATTCGTTAGTAATGTAAAAAATGCCAGATGCAAAAACACTCCACGTTGCCTGTCAGAGAACCTATGGTTATAACTACAACAGCACAGGGTGCATTTGATAAAATATATTTAGATATTGTAGGACCACTGGATAAAGACTACTACGGTAATGTTTACATATTAAGTATACAATGTGAGCTTACCAAGTTCGTAGAAGCATACGCTCTACAACGAAAGGACGCCGTTTCTGTAGCAAAATCTTTTGTTGAGAATTTTATTCTTAGATATGGCGTTCCTCGTGAAATCGCAACGGACAGAGGGTCCGAGTTCATAGCGTCAACAATGAGTGAAGTATGTAAGCTTCTAAATATAAAACAATTATTTTCCACGTCTTACCACCACGAATCTATTGGGTCATTGGAAAACACACACAAAAACCTAAACGCATACCTGCGTATACAAACTAACAATAACCCAAGAGAGTGGAGCACGTGGATTGCGTATTGGTGCTTTGCTTACAATACAACTGTCCACACATCTACAAAATTTACACCGTACGAACTGGTTTTTGGTAAGTCTTGCAACCTGCCAAGTAATTTAACTCATGAAGTAGAACCTCTTTATAATTGTGATGATTATCCGTTGGCATTAAAATACAGGTTGCAAAAATCTCACGAACATGCCAGGGAAAATTTATTGAGATCGAAGGAAAACCGAAAGTTTAGTTACGATAAACAAAGTAATGCAATCGTGTATCAACCGAATGATTTAGTATTGTTAAGAAATGAAAATAGTAATCGGTTTGAAAATGTATACAATGGTCCATATAAAGTAGTAGAAGATAAGTCGCCAAATGTGGTCATAATGAAAGACAACAAAGTAGAAATCGTTCACAAAAACAGAACGAAATTATTTAAGAATTAAAATGTATTGTTTAGCAAGTACATTATATTATGTTTATTATTTTAAACAGTATTCTTTATATTATTATTACTTACTGAAGCAAAAAAAAAAAAAAAAAAATTGTATAACCTTTTTCATAATTATGTTATAATAATAGCATGAAAAAAAAAGAAAAGGTAACTTTTCTTTTTTTTTTCCGTAAGGAATGGAGGTGTAGTATAGAGATAGATTCCATATATAAATCAATCTTGTAAACATGTATTAGTCAGAATAAATCATAGTCTCATCCAAGAAGCATCTTTTATTTCGGTCCGTTGTCCCATCCTTACAGCTGGATCAAGCGCTTGATTCAGAAGGCAGTATTACTGGACACGGCACGCATTGTCAGGAGGTTCCTTTCTCTGGAGCCCTGACCACCGGTAGCTTGGACCCTGTTCCCGATACCGGTGGGCTACTAAATTTTATATTTTTAAATGTTTTTTTTTTATAAATTAATATTTAAAAATGTATTTTTTATGTTTTATAAGTCAATAAAGGGAATAATAATAAATAATAATACCAGCCTATCACTGTCCCACTGCTGGGCAAAGGCCTCTTCTCATACAGAGAAGGCACGAGCATTGATCACCACGCTTGCTCAAGGCGGGTTGGCGATTTCGGACTTATATTAACTACAAGTCCAGGTTTCCTCACGATGTTTTCCTTCACCGATGTCTGTGATGTCTAAGATAAACTTTAGAAAGTACATATGAATTGAAAAAGTCACATTGGTACTTGCCCGGATTCGAACCCGCAACCTCTTGCATGAGAGGCGGGCGCTTTAACCACTAGGCCATCACGACATTCTTAATGAAGTGAAAGAAAGAGATGCACTGAATATCAATTTAGTTTAATTTGTGAATAAGGGAATCGGCAGCATTGTTTTTCGTATAAAAACTTTCACCCCAAACCCCCAATAAAACGCAGCGCATATTTTAAGACCTGGAATACAACAACATCGCAAATTAAAACACAACCAATAGTCTTTGATCAGAACGCTATAAAACTCCAAAAAAACTCACAAGAAGGAATCGATTTCATTAAAAATTTAAGCTATTGCAACCCCTTGTTTTATTAAGGAAATTGGTATGATCCCCTGTTAGGGACGCATTAAGACAACTTTCTTCAAATACATAATAGATGATGTTATGTAATGTAAGGGAGTATTGTGTGCCTGTTCTGTTAATTCTATTAAGGATAAGGTAGAGGAAAGTGCGTTGGTACAAGCAGCTGTAGTTTTATTAGAAACTAGCTTTTGCCCGCGGTTTCGCTCGCGTTAGAAAGAGACAAAAAGTAGCCTATGTTACTCTCCATCCCTTCAACTATCTCCACCTAAAAAATCACGTCAATTCGTCGCTCCGTTTTGCCGTGAAAGAAAGACAAACATACAGACAGACAGACAGACAGACAGACAGACAGACAGACAGACAGACACACTTTCCCATTTATAATATTAGTATGGATGATTACAAAAGCCGAATTTTTAGTTTCTGGTTTTTGCATTAATGATTTTGTTATTATCAGGAATGGGTTCGTATAGTTTATATAATAGGAAGTTATGACTCATTTGGATCGTAAAAACAATGTATAACCTTAAAATATACTAGCTATAAACCTATGCTTTATTATATATTTTACCTGCTCCTTAATCATGCACCTCGAAAAGTCATCCCCTTGATACTTATTCATATAGGATGAAACACGTGTAACGAATATTATTAAATTCTATACGTTTGATGTTCCAGAATAAACACGATATTGTATGACAAAATTCTATTTCGTATTATCTTCTCTTTTGATTTTTTCTGCTATTTATTTTTGTGAGGAATTCTCTGAGGAGTGAAGCGAAAAAGTCTCATTTTAGAACGTTTAAATAAAGGCGTTTATGCCGATTTGAGAATTATTCGTACAATACCTACTAGAAAGCTTGAAATACAATATCATGTATTCAAGAAAAATATAAAGGAACCATGTATCTATTTTATTATCTATTTTGTTTACTAAGTACAGCTTGCTGCTTTGCCTGCAAGTAATTGAATGAGTGATTCTAATCATAACTGTAAAATAAACAAACACATCTCATTCATAATGATTGTTACATTTAAGTTTTAGAAATAAATTGAGGACATCCTACTGCAGAGCAAATGTCTCTTCTCATACAAAGAAGGCATGATCACAATTGATCAAGCTTGCTAAAGCCCGATTGCCGACTCTATCACTGACGCCAGTGATGTCCTAGATAAACTAGATAGAACATTTTGAAATTTTAATATATTTGGAGTTATAAAATCAAAATGTGAAGATCTTCATCCTCCATTGTAAATTTAGAACCCTCATACCAGACGGGCCAACGACTTCCGGGGTTGCGGAATAGTTATAATAGTTACCGTAACCCCGGAACATAAAGGGCAACCGAAGGAACATGAGTGGGTTTTAGTCAGTAAAAGTCTGACATGCCCTCCCGCCCCGCCCAGGACGGGAGAAGTCATTTGATGATTTCACACTCCCCAGAAAAAAAAATACCAGACGGGCGTTGTGTCCGGTCAAGTCCGGTGGGTACTACCCGATGGTTCTAGTCGAGAGCTTGTAAATTTTATTACACTGATGTTGCGGCAAACTCTTGTATAGCGATGTAGGATGCCAGTTTCAGTTCATATTCATATGTGAGGCGATAGATGTCGCCACAATACGTAATATGCATTAGTGCGTGCAATACTAAGATGACAAGACATGCATGAAAGGTAGCTCTTACCACTGGGCCATCACGACATAGCCCAAAAACAAATCTATATAAAATGGAAAACTGTCTTACTGATTGACGGACTGTAGATATATCAAAGCACTAAACCACTGGTACTAGAAACATGAGACTTGGAGGGTGTGTTCTTTGTGAAGCGTAAGTATCCACCTAAAATTGAGAACTCTTTGAGAATACCTATCGTCCCTAAAGAGGTAAAAAAGGAGGTGAAAGTTTGACATCCACGCGATCGAAGCTGCGGCAAAAGCTAGTCCAATACAATACAGAGAAACTTGAATCTAAAACAAAGATTACATTTGACCCGCAGACATTAAACTTTTCAAAAGGAGATTGGGCAGCACACTCGTCACTATAAATACTATCGTACCCATTAGAGACGCATTAAGTATTTAAAAGGGTATTTCAAAAGCAAGAACCTTTTATTTTTAGCCGCTCGTATTTTGACTTGACATTTTGTATGGAATAATAAATCTTACAATTTAAATCCTGTTCTATGTGTTCGTTAAATTATGAATCTGGTGCGACGGAAAAATCTTTATTTGATTGTTAGGAGAAAACTTCAGAATAACAACGCTATCCTAAGGGGAAAACGTATGACAGAAATTTGGCTTTGATTCTTGTAATTTCCTACTTAGGTAATTAAAACTCTGCAATGGATTATGATGCGGTTTTTTTTAATAGATAGAGTAATTCAGGAGGTGATTTTTAAAGATTTGTAACACCCGTGCAAAGCTGAACGGGTCGCCAGTTGAATATAACAACATAATTCTAAAAATAAGTACTTGACTGTGTACAAAAACACGTCAACTCTAAACATTCATAAAAAATAAAACAAACAAAATCGTTCTCCTCACTCCACTGTCACATCACTTTGACCGTTACCATCCCACTACCACTAATATTAACCTTATCCTCTTCGTTATACAGTAGAATCTTCTCTGGGTGAGAGTTCATAATCTTGGCGAAATAAACAGACAACTTAATGTCACGCTGTCATTCACGGATTATGCAAAGTAGCCAAGTTATTTTTTCTTTCTATTACCATAATACGCGTGGCAGAATGTTTGATGTAATGAAGCAACGTGGGAAAGGCTAACAGGGGCCTTACAGCTCTATGTCCATAAAAACTTATGACATACGATATGGAACTGTATGTCAAAGAGGTTATGGTTGAGAGTCGCTGGTTGTGTTTTCATATGCGGGTTTATTTGTCCGTTTGTTCCAAACCAAATTATCAAATTTCAGAGATATCACGTTTCTGCTACCGGCCTGGTTTTGTTCTAATGTAGTAGTAATTGATTTTTAGTTCACGTCAATTGTTAGGGCACTTAGTGGGTGTAGTAACGAACCGCTTTCGGGTGATGTCGGCAATGTTCGGCTTTCCTCGGTCGTCAAATTATCATAAATTTTGTAATACAGGATGTTTAGTATGGACTTACGTGGCTTGTTAGTATACAAATGATAAATTGACGTTCATTTAATGAGGGAAGTAAAAGTTTAGGAATATGATTCATGTGAAATTGTGAAGCTAATAAGGCGCAGCTTTCTCGTATGACAAATTAAATGATTTCTGAAAATGATGCAAAACTTAATTTATTTTCATTTTAGATGATTTGTAAGTGCCGTGTAGGCGTAGAATGTCCAATTCGCAAAATAGCATTTTCAACCGGATGAAAAAAGGAGGAGGTTCTCAATTCTGTATAAACTGTATGTTTTTTAGACCCCCTATAATAACTAAAAAATAGAATGGCGACCTCTGACAAAAGCAACCTCAAATGAAGTTACATTTGAGGTTGTTTTATGTACTCAATGGACTATGACTAATATTTCTGATATGTTGTTTAATCTTTTGCCATCACGAGCTTTAAATTTAACTTTAAGCTGTGCTTTTTGGTGCAAAACTTTTTGATGCCACTGGGCCACAACACCTAAAAACAAAAGAAACCTAATTTATTCTTAAACCCCACAAATCAGTGTAAGTTCCGCTTCATCCTGTCACTTCGCAACTCGGAAATGCTCGTACCACTTCGTGTAAACTCGGTATGTCTGAATGCGCAGGAGTGGCGCTTGTCTGGTGCCAATTATAACAGGCGACTGACAAATGTGTATGACGCGACGTAGTGTACTCGTAAACACGGAATTAGTTAGAATTAATTTATTTTAGGGCTGATTACTTAATGGTGAGCCAACTCTAATCTGGTGACTAAATGTCTATGTGACATATTTTTTTATACAAAAGCTGACAAACAAAAAAATCTAACTTGTGTTTGATTTTTAGGGGCCTGTTGGTCTTGTGGTTAGTAGCCCTGACTGCTAAGCCGGAGGTCGTGGGTTCGATTCCCACCCAGGACAAGCTTTGTGTGAGGAGCATGGATGTTTGTTCTGTGTCTGGGTGTGATTTATCTGTAATATGTATGTATTTAAAAAATATATAAGTATTTTTATCAGTTGTCTGGTTACCATAACACAAGCTCTGCTTAGCTTAGGATCAGATGGCCGTGTGTAAGTTGTCCCAAGATATTTATTATTATTATTATTATTTATTTTTGGGGTACCTATTTTTTAAAAGCCATATTAAATAAAACTTCAAAAACGAATAAAAAAATATCGACGAAGGAAAAGTATATCTATTAGGTAGCTGATAATAATTATAATCTAATATTATTTTGATGCTAAACTTTTTTATAAGGAGGTGTCCTAAACTACAAGCCGTGGTTTAGTTTAGGCTCCAGTCTTCCACAAATTAACGCGTTATATAAAAGAAATCATCACTTATTTTACTAAGAAAGCTTTTAGCTTTAAGTATCGAGTATTAAATGTGAAAGAAAATAAACTTATATTTTTTATTTTATTTTACTTTTAGATTGTTACTAGTATAAATTAAATCTTACAGTTCTTTAGTTACACCTTTCTTTTCACAATTTCTCTTTTTTAATAGTCTACATTTGTCCCACTACTTAATATCATGTTACACAAGATAGTTCAGCCAATATTTTAAAGTATATCAAAATACAAAGTATTTTAGTGGTATTTAGTAGTACAAAGCGGCGTCTAACAAAAAGTAACAAAAATAAAATTTCAGTATACTTTTACCAGTAATAAAAGTTCACCCGTACCTTGACAAGTTCTGATGATGATTATCGTTGAATTAAAAGCTTCAAATTCAAGACTTAGTGAAAATGATTTGTGTAGAGTCATTGTAATTAAAACAATAATTGAGATTTTAAAACGTATTAATTTTGCAAAGACCATAAAAATACTACTATTAACACATTTAAAAAACATGCCCTACATATTTACATTCGCAACCAAATGAATCACTCAAAAAAAAAATCGTGACCGACCGAATAAAATTCATTTGTCATGACATCAAAGAGTTTTCTTCTCGAATGTACGCGATGGTACACTTACTCTGACTAATGTGTTACACTGTACCGACTTATACCAACAGACGGCACGCGACATTTAAATTTAATTTAACATACCTACGTAGAACACGGATGTCTTAATGAGTTATGCCAAGATTTTATTTACTTAGGACGATGGTTTTGGGTTTATTAACTTCAAAGACATTTTTATTGTCTGTTTTTGTACTAAATGTGTAAAAAATCAGAGAACGTTAGAATGGGTTAGTAGCGTTATGTCTACATCTCGATGAGACTAAATAGCAGATATGACTAGTTCGCTATAGGACTTAATCTCGATATGACTAGATCTTGTTAGGACTACATCGTGTTTAGACTAGATCGCAATAAGGCCGGATATCAAAATGACTCATTATCGATATGACGTACAATCGTATCTAAAAGTGGCATAAGTATAGGAACTTTATGGAGTATCTACTTAGCTTTACTAAAGTAAAAAGAAAAAGAACAAAAGAAGAAACACTATATTATTCAATCGCAAGTATCAAAGACATTTTAATAAACTTGAGACGAAGGAGATTACGCTCCTGTCTCTTTTAAAAACGTCAAGTAGTGATTCAAAGCGAAAGTTTAAATAAATAAATAAGTATGTTACAATGAAATGCTTTCATTTTAAGTATTTTAGTATAGGTACCAAGGAAAAATCTTAATGCTTTAACTTGATAATTGTACTCCAAAAAACAAACGAAAATATAGTCGTTACGCTATCTGGCCTTATTGCGATCTAGTGCAAACACGATATAGTCCTAACAAGATCTAGTCATATCGAGATTAAGTCCTATAGCGAACTAGTCATATCTGCTATTTAGTCTTATCGAGATGTAGTCATAACGCTACTAAACCGTTAACTGACGTGTGGCCGAATACTCAAATAGCACTCAATTTCATGACGCTGTCAAAATATTGTTGCTGTTCTTACTGTATCCCTTTAGAGTGACTAAAGACAGCAACAGATTTTAGGCCCGTATTAATAGACGTTACTCAATTCTGAGACGCTCTAAAGTTTATTGCTGTCCTTATTTTTTCCCTTTAGAATGACAAGGACAGCAAGAGACTTGAGAGCGTCTCGGAGTTGAGTGACGTCTATTAATATGTGCCTCAGAGTGTCATAAAATTGAGCGAAATTTGAGCATTCGGCTAATAGCCAATCGGAAAACGAAACTGAAGTGGCAATGAGCTCGCGGAGCTCCTTTAGATTAAAGTTGAGCTTACGATGCTTTTTAAGGCAGTTTACCCAAACTGTTACTGTCACTTTCCTTAGAAAGGCTAGCTCAGATGTTATTCTGCATGGTTTGTTGCACAAGTATTGAATATTTTTAATTATCTGGACTTCAAAAGGGACGATTATCCCTGAGTTTGTTTCAACATTTTTAACCGACTTCTAAAAAAAGGAGGAGGTTATCAATTCGGATGTTTGTATGTTTTTTTTTATGTTTGTTCGCGCATATCTCCGTCGTTTGCCAACCGATTTGAACAATTCTTTTTTTGTTTGAAAGGGTAGACTTCCCAAATGGTCCCATTGTCATCAGGTCCAGGATCTGATGATGGTATCATGCCGAAATCGAGGGAACTCCTCAATTTTTATAGATAAACGTACGTTTTTTTTTAAAGTTACTCTAAAACGTAGTTGGGACTCTAACTAAAAAGTAAAAAATGATAAAAAAAGATAACCGACTTCAAAAACTAAAAGCTCAAAAATAACTATTTCGGAAGTCGGTGGCAAGGCAACACAATTCGACCGGCAGAAGAGAAGCCACCGACTTCCGAAATAGTTATTTTTGAGCTTTTAGTTTTTGAAGTCGGTTATCTTTTATTTGGAAAAAGTTTTTTCTTCTCAGAAGTAGTCAGTTAGTAAATGCCAGCTCTAGCTAATTTAGTATACTTGCATAATAAACAATTTCATTTCATTACATTTATCGCAGAACCGATAGTAGCTGAAGTAAGAGTGTTCTGTAGTATCGAACGTAGAGTGGGACGCCCCTGGCCAGGTGGGAGCGATGATCTCCGAAGAACAACTGGCAGCAACTACGTGCGCTTATCCGAAGACCGGGTTAAGTGGCCTACCTTAAGAAAGCTCTACTCTACCAGAGAGCTAATGCAGGTGATGGTGATGACATATTTGCTTTTAGTGAACAATTCTGTAAGAAAGTAGGACGCAGTAGGACTTTTTGACACATAGAAATGGACCTCGCCATCACGAGAAAACATTGAAAATCTGTACTTTCTCTGGAACCACTAACGCCTAATTAATAGACAGATTATACCAGTGTCTAATATCGTTTGATAAGTCTTATGGTATATTTGGCCTGCATTCAGACGAAGTCACGGGAAGAAGCTACTTCTGGCTTCTTAAGTAACAAATCAAAATAAAATATGCATAACAATAAAAAAAAGAGATTAAATTTCGTGGACATAATTCAAATGTCCATGTTTGAAAAGCGCACTATTGCGATTTGATATGTCCATATCTGGTTTCATTAACGTATTATTGTGTAAAATGTATATTATATCTTTTGAATACTTTATTGCTTTCTGATAGAGTTTTGAAAAATGATTTAGCATCTTCACGAGTGGGTTCGAATTCGAATGAAGATATCTTTACAGACTCGTGTCTGTTTCGGTGTTAGTTAAAACCCAGTTGTAACAGAAACTATTATGGTTAATAAAAATGTTTGCTATATAAGTAAGAAAAAAAAAACACTTTTACACGTCATCGTTTTGTTAATTCGCTCGTGTTGGCAATTCCTAATGTGACTTTTTGAATTCATATAATATGTACTTTCTAAAGTTTATATTTTACGTCCCTGACATCCCGTGCCTCGGAAAGCAGGTAAAGACGTTGGTCCCGGTTATCATTCATAGAGCTTTGACAACATTAGTCTGGAAGCAGACCCCAACATAATTGGGAAAGGCTAGGGATATGTTGGCAATTCCTGACTGACTACTTCTGAGAGAAAATGCCAAAAATAAAGTCAAAGATTATCATCTCAATTTTATACATGAGATTAAGCCTGCTTGAGGCAGGCTTAATCTTAAGTCCAGGATCTGATGATGGTATCATGCCGAAATCGAGGGAACTCCTCAATTTTTATAGATAAACGTACGTTTTTTTTTAAAGTTACTCTAAAACGTAGTTGGGACTCTAACTAAAAAGTAAAAAATGATAAAAAAAGATAACCGACTTCAAAAACTAAAAGCTCAAAAATAACTATTTCGGAAGTCGGTGGCAAGGCAACACAATTCGACCGGCAGAAGAGAAGCCACCGACTTCCGAAATAGTTATTTTTGAGCTTTTAGTTTTTGAAGTCGGTTATCTTTTATTTGGAAAAAGTTTTTTCTTCTCAGAAGTAGTCAGTTAGTAAATGCCAGCTCTAGCTAATTTAGTATACTTGCATAATAAACAATTTCATTTCATTACATTTATCGCAGAACCGATAGTAGCTGAAGTAAGAGTGTTCTGTAGTATCGAACGTAGAGTGGGACGCCCCTGGCCAGGTGGGAGCGATGATCTCCGAAGAACAACTGGCAGCAACTACGTGCGCTTATCCGAAGACCGGGTTAAGTGGCCTACCTTAAGAAAGCTCTACTCTACCAGAGAGCTAATGCAGGTGATGGTGATGACATATTTGCTTTTAGTGAACAATTCTGTAAGAAAGTAGGACGCAGTAGGACTTTTTGACACATAGAAATGGACCTCGCCATCACGAGAAAACATTGAAAATCTGTACTTTCTCTGGAACCACTAACGCCTAATTAATAGACAGATTATACCAGTGTCTAATATCGTTTGATAAGTCTTATGGTATATTTGGCCTGCATTCAGACGAAGTCACGGGAAGAAGCTACTTCTGGCTTCTTAAGTAACAAATCAAAATAAAATATGCATAACAATAAAAAAAAGAGATTAAATTTCGTGGACATAATTCAAATGTCCATGTTTGAAAAGCGCACTATTGCGATTTGATATGTCCATATCTGGTTTCATTAACGTATTATTGTGTAAAATGTATATTATATCTTTTGAATACTTTATTGCTTTCTGATAGAGTTTTGAAAAATGATTTAGCATCTTCACGAGTGGGTTCGAATTCGAATGAAGATATCTTTACAGACTCGTGTCTGTTTCGGTGTTAGTTAAAACCCAGTTGTAACAGAAACTATTATGGTTAATAAAAATGTTTGCTATATAAGTAAGAAAAAAAAAACACTTTTACACGTCATCGTTTTGTTAATTCGCTCGTGTTGGCAATTCCTAATGTGACTTTTTGAATTCATATAATATGTACTTTCTAAAGTTTATATTTTACGTCCCTGACATCCCGTGCCTCGGAAAGCAGATAAAGGCGTTGGTCCCGGTAGTCATTCATTGAACTTTGACAACATTAGTCTAGAAGCAGACCCCAACATAATTGGGAAAAGGATATGTTGGCAATTCCTGACTTTAAAGTCCACGATTATCATCTCAATTTCATACTACTTTTTCAGAGAAAAAAAAATAGTAAGCCTGCCTCAACAAAGTAGCACACATGCCTACTTCCAATTCTAACTCTATCTTTCAAAGAGTTTCATGAACCCACACAACATTACCGTTTGTGAGATCATTAAAAATAAGCAAACCAGTTAAAAAACACCGATAGTGCTGAAGTTAAAACAGTTGACCCAGATGCAATTTCAAAGTAAAAATTTTAGTTACTCTCGTCTACCAACTTTAGACTTAAAATAGAGAAACTAGACTACAGTAAGCCAACTGGTTTAGATAATTAATGGGGTTACTACAGCAAAACTGAACTTTATCCTGGTTAAGTATCGAACCCGCGGTCGCTGGTTTGGTTTTATTTGTATTCAGTAAGACATCTGAGTTAGTTTTGACCTGTGAGTTTGTTTTGAATTTTCTTCTAAAAGCAATCAGCTAGGAATCACCGATACCATCGTTGGTTAAAATAAGAAAAACCAAATGACGTGTAATAAATAAATAATTTATCGTGTATTTTTATCAGTCAGCGAAGGCCTATAGATAAATGCCCTTAAAGTTATGCAATGAATAAAGCCTGTGTAACCATACATTTTTTGACGTATAAACCTGTCATAACTTTATGCAGCGTTTATTATTAAGGCGCAAATACTTTAACTTAAACCTAATATGTTTAAGTTATAGTATTTATCTATGGGTACATAATTATGTACCTACATGACATATAATTATTTTAAACGCGTAAACGTTAGTTATCTATTGAATTGAAGTCTACCAATTCTATCTGATGTCTTCTCAATTTATCTTATATATAAAATTCTCGTGTCACAATGTTAGTTACCTTACTCCTCCGAAACGGCTTTACCGTTTTTTGACAAACTTCTATTTTTCATACCCCTAAGTGATAAGGGTTGTTAACCCTTAACATTATTAACGCGGGTGAAACCGTTGGTGGCAGCTAGTAAGTCTATAAAATGGTAAACTGACTAACTGTTGATATATCAACGTTAAACCCAAACCGCTGGTCGTAGAGATATGAAACTTGGAGAGGATGTCGTTTGTGACAAATAAGTAAACAATAATAAATGATTTTTTGAAATTCCAATCCGAAAGGGGTAAAATGGTTGATAGAAGTTTCAACATTTACGCGGGCAAAGCAGTAGGCGAAAGCTACTCGTCAAATAAACACATTTGTTGCAGAATGTTTATAATAATTACAGTGGCCCCGGAACATAAAGGGCAACCGAAGGAACATGAATGGGTTTTAGTCAGTAGAAGTCTGACACGCCCTCCCTCCGCACCCAGGACGGGAGAAGTCATTTGATGATCCCACCCCCTAAAAGAACACATTTCTAACATCTCCAACAACGGCTTAATTTTTTCACAACATCAAAACTTTGATAGTCATAAAATTAGAACAAGCTTGCGACAATCTGTTCCAATTATTTTTTTATTCTTCTCGCGAACGTTTTCGTGTAATTTTTTTAATTAAGTTTAATTAAAATCGTATTATTCAGTTCCTCGTTGGAGGGTTTGTAGAAAACTTTTTCCTCCGATTTCTTTTTTGCTAATTAAAAGTGAGTTTGGAAAATTTCGAATTCTTTGCTTGGTTTGCTCTGGGGTGACTATTGCAGGCTTGCTGTTGACAATGTCTTTTTATTTATTTTAATATGCTTAGCGTATTTTGCGGTTCTTTGCTCGCGGATAATCCGATTTTGCTAACTGCATTGAAACGGAATCTTCACGAGGTACATAAAAATGCTCTTTTCTTTTTGTTTTTGGCTGGTTAGTTGAAATTCAATTCTTTCTGTACATGGTAAGGTTGCATTTTGATTTCATTTTTTTTTTAAGAGGTGGTATTGTTTGTTTGAAAGAGGTAATCTCTGGACTGATCCGATTAGAAAAAAATACTAAGAAATACTATATTGTTGACAAATACTGAGTATGTTTTATACTGACTTTTTTAAGTCCAGGTTTTTATCGATATTTTATGGGACTTATGACTGTAAAGTCCTAAAAAAATTTAGAACATGAATTGAAAAAGTCACCTTAATCCATGGGAAAACTCAGAGTCCTTACCTTAACTACAAAACCAACCATTTTAACATACAACTCACTTTTAATTTTAACAATACTCAATTGATATGTCGTGATATAAAATCTATACCTATGTAAACAAAGAGATAGGCAATTTCTAACTTCAACCCTCTTGAAATAAAGGCTGAAAGTTTGTAAAATAGACAAACAAAAACTTTTTCCAAAAAAAAGATAACCGACTTCAAAAACGAAAAGGTCAAAAATAACTATTTCGGAAGTCGGTGGCTTCTCTTCTGCCGGTCGAATTGTGTTGCCTTGCCACCGACTTCCGAAATAGTTATTTTTGACCTTTTCGTTTTTGAAGTCGGTTATCTTTTTTTTGGAAAAAGTTTTTTATTTTTTACTTTTTAGTTAGAGCCCCAACTACGTTTTAGAGTAACTTTCAAAAAAATGTACGTTTTTCTATAAAACAATTGAGTAGTTCCCTCGATTTCGGCATGTTACCATCATCAGATCCTGGACCTGATGACAATGGGACCATTTGGGAAGTCTACCCTTTCAAACAAAAAAAGAATTGTTCAAATCGGTTGGCAAACGACGGAGAAATGCGCGAACAAACATAAAAAAAAAAAAAACATACAAACATTCGAATTGAGAACCTCCTCCTTTTTTTAGAAGTCGGTTAAAAACGCAAAAAATACCTAGTTACAAATCAAATTACAACAAATTACTTCTTTATTAGTCCAAACAAGGAAGTTTGACAAATAATTTTTCCTCCCAAGTTGAGTATCGATTGATTGGGACCCATTCTTGACGACATTGGAGTTGATTAGGGGACTTGTGTTACTATGGTGATTTAGGAAACGGTAAACAATACTTCAGTTATGGTCTTATGTAATGATCGTTAGGGGGACTAAGGGATTATCGGAGAAAACCAGCCAACTGTTCATTCATTAAGGAAGATGATGAAATCTTGATGTCCCCGAATTCTTTTGTTGTTAGTCGGATGCTGTCGAAGTGAATTGTCTTAAATATTTTTACCAAGAGACAATTATTATTTTACCGTGAACACTTCACGGTAAAATAATGGTCTTATAAACAATAATAAAGATATGGACTCAATGTTAAAACTAGTGACATCATTATTATCGTAGCGTACTTTCCACTCACATAATCCGTAGTTTTGAACTTTATGACTTCATATTAAACTTCAAAGTTCAGTATGACTATCTTTAACCCCAATGCAATTACCGACCTTTTCATGGTAGACAGTACAAAGTAAATAAATAAATAATAATCTTAATTCTATATTTTCCTTTTATAACAAACATAATTATATTTTTAATAGCTGATGATTCAAGATTTTTATAACAATCAAACAAATCCGGAGAAACACTTCAAAAAAACTCAGTGGCCTTTCTCAAATATTTTAGTGACAAATGCCTATTTTTTTTTTGTTAGTATCAAAGGTGAGTGAGTGGTGTTTGTGAGTGTGTGTTTGGTGTAGTGGTGTATGCGCGTGTGTGAGTGAGTGTGTGTGTGAGAGAGAGAGAGGTTCTTATAAAGTTCTTATAAACGAAAATGTACATGTTCGCCATATAAAACACCAAGCTTATACACTCCGTACTTCAGCAACTTCTTTCTTTAAGTATCCCAAAGACATGTTTTGACCACCAATAATATTTTATAAGTCCACCACTATTTACTATTTTTTGCCATTCTCTTAGACTGGACGTCGATCTGGTGCAGATAAGCCCCAACTTTTAGTGCAAACAATCGTAAAACACCGTACAAACATCTACCCGCTCCACAATACCGGACAAAATCGTACGGGCCCTCACAGAACTCGTAGACATTTCTAATAGCCCTTAAGAGTGAGGCAAACAGTTTTACTCCATTGTCCACTTCACTCTACATTGTTACTCTATACCATCTTACTTTTAACGACCAGCCGAACGATTATGATACTTGCAGCGCAGTTATAAAAGTTAATATCAATGCAAAATTAATTTGGCGCACTGTTCGTGCCGTTTCCTTGGTAACGGGTATTGTCCGAGCATTTTTTTCCGAATTTGTTTGGTTGAAAATCAGATCTTTGTCTTTGTAAATAAGAGTGGGATTCCCTTGAGCTGCTTTTGCACGGGATATTTTTAATACAGAAAGAATATTTTTCTGCAATAGAATTTTTATTTAGTTGGAATCGATGACGTTAATGCTGTTAGATACTTCTTATTTTTAACTGTCATTTTTTATAAGAATCATTTGAAAATTCTCAGAGACTACTGACCAAATACTTATGCGTCACTCAATTTTAAGACGCTCAAATCGGTTGCTGTCTATGTCACTCTAAAGAGATAAAATAGAGACAGCAAGAGATTCGAGAGCGTCTTAGAATTAAGTGACCATTGAGTATTCGGCCATACATCAGACAGGTAGAGATCAAATCAATTAAAGATAAAATGGTAAACTGACTAACCAACTGTTGATATAAATCAACGCACGAACCGCTGGCACCTAGTGACAGGGTCCTGAGACCTGAAACTTAGAAAGTATGTTCTTTGCGAAAAGTAAGTATCCACTAAAAAAGGACTTTTGAAAATTCCCACCCTAAGGGGTAAAGTAAAGAAGTTTCGAGATCCACTCGGGCGAAGCTAGAACAAATAGTACTTAGTATAAGTAAAGAACAATGATAGAAGTTCACAACACTCTTAAAAGTAAAACCCACGTCCAATAAACGTCACGTCACGTCCACGTAAAACAAATATATAAATTGTTATATGAATAAATAAATAAATAAATAAATAATATACAAATAAAAAGGTGTAGATAGGTTACATAAACGACATTTTATCTTCAAAAACGGCACACTAACTCACACATACAATCAGATGTCTAAGTAGGTAACATGCCACAGCTGACTGCATATAACCTATCTACACCTTTTTACTTATAATATCATTGCCCGCATCCCCACGAAGACAAAAGCAAATCACAAGAACCCACACACAATACTTTCGACCAACAACTACTATCCAAAGCTGCAGTTGCAGTTGACTATTTTTGTACGAGAGCGCCTTGTTATGAGAATAAATCGCGCGTCGAGACAACACATTGAACTCTGTTCGTCTTTTAACCGCTGTTAGGGATCGTACACATTCAGTTGGTAGTTTATTGAAAATAGTCTAGTTTTGTCTAGAAAAGAGTATAAGATTTTGAATTTATTTCCAAGTTTACTTGGAAATTAGGTTGTGAGAGAAGAATTTTTGTTAGATAAGTGAGGACAGTTTTAAAGGGAAACTATTTTATTGTTTGATTGATTGTTAATCAATTCTGGACCCAAGTCGAGGAAGTCTAGCTTTCAATCAGATCAGAAAGCTCTTTATTCCTTTCTGTTATAAGCTTTGATATAATTATATCAACATTACCACGAGCCATAAGCCATGGCTCGTGGTAATGTTTTAAAATGTAGAATATATCGCGTTTATAACCAGTTCTTAGTTCTTCTCCTCATCACCTGTTGAAAAGGACGACTGTGTTAAAGTCAAATTATTTACTGACCTATTAATCCTGTTTTGTGTCACTTAGTCAGAAAGTAGAAACTAGTTAGCATGATTTTCTCCATTGGGAACTACTTAGAGTTTCTATAAAGAGAAACAAGCAAGTTAACGACGGACTCATCGAATTTGAATCATCATCTCCCTAACCTCTTCCAATTTGATCATCGTCGGCCTGATCGCATTCAGCAGGATATCAGTGTTTTACGTGGGCGACTGCCTAACAGGCTTCTACAACCTAATACACGGCAATATGATACCCCTTAGTTAGGCGGGTCAGACTTTCTGGTTTCTACTACCCGTAACTTTTGTCACAATTCAATGAATGACAAGGACCAGCAGTTTTACGTGCTTTGTACGGAATGTCAATGATGTCCAAGATAAACTTTGGAAAGTACAATACATGATAATTGAAAAACATGTAAGTGGGGGCATCACGTTATTGATTTAGAACCTTTCAACTGCTATTGTCTTTCTATTGTGTCTTAAATCACGTGTCCTCGAAGGATTAAGGGAAAAACTACACACATCAAAAGTGTCTAGGGATATTTTAATTAAACCTAAATAACTAAAATTCTATTAATTTTTTGTTAAGACACCTACACTTTAAAATAAACCTTGTTTAATTGCCTATCTAATCTGATAATAAACTTTTAGATAAAGTTAAATTAAAAAAAAACTTAGAAGAAGAGGAAAAACTCAACAAAATTTCAATTTAACTTTATTTTTGAAATTTCAAAACCTAAACAACAAAACATTTTTTTTTATATAAAAATTGTTGAAAACTTTAAATTAATAATTCGTGGATCCACCTAAGACTCTCCTGACACATCTGGAGCGGTTCTGCATACTCAAAACAAGGGTGTCAATATCCTGTTGTGGAGTACTGTCCCAAATCCTGCTAAGATGCAAGAAAAGCTGGTTTTGATGCACAATATCAACAGGGAAATTCCTACGAGCTCTTCTCTGAAGCATATTCCAGGCATGCTCAATAGGATTAAAGTCAGGGGATTGTGCAGGCCGGTCTAAAGCTTGGATAACATGCTGTTGTAACCAACTTGTAACGATACGCGCCGTATGTGGACGGGCATTGTCGTGCATTAGCTGGAAATTTTGTCCCATTTGCTATTTTTGGGGCAAGATTACAGGCTCTAGCACCTTATCTCGGTATTTTCGAGCAGTCATATTGCCTTGTATCCAAACGAGATCCGTTCTACCGCCGAGACGAATTCCTGCCCAAACCATAATCGTGCCACCTTAATATGCATGAACTTGTTGTGGGTGCTGCAGTCGATTCCAACGTCCAGGTTTTCTCCAAACGCGTACTCTTCGCGAATCAGGATGAAATCCAAACCTAGATTCATCAGTAAAAAGCACAAGGGACCATTGAGAATGGTTCCAGTTTTCGTGTGCAATAGCCCATTGTAATCTTCTTCCTCGATTACCTCTCCTTAGTGCTGATACCCAAAATGGCCTACGATCACGTAGATTGACTTCATGCAGTCGCCTTCTCAAAGTTTGACCGCTTACCAGCAAACCATACTCTCTCTGTAGCCTTTGAACCAATTGCATCGCCGCTGCATTTAGTTGACTTCGTGCAGCATTTACTATGAATCGGTCCTGTACATGTGTTGTAATGCGTTGAGGTCCTCGGTGCCGTTCCACCACTTCCTCCGTGACACGATAACATGACCAAAGCCTGGATATAACGCTCTGACTGGTCTTCATGGCTTCAGAAACGGCAATTATGGGACAGTATTCCACAACAGGATATTGACACCCTTGTTTTGAGTATGCAGAACCGCTGCAGATGTGTCAGGAGAGTCTTAGGTGGATCCACGGAATATTAATTTTAAGTTTTCAAGAATTTTTATAAAAAAAATTGTTGTTTTGTTTAAGTTTTGATGTTTCAAAAATAAAGTTAAGATTGAAATTTTGTTAGAGTTTTTCCTCTTCTTCTAAGTTTTTTTTAAATTTAACTTTATCTAAAAGTTTATTATCAGATTAAATAGTCTATTAAACAAGGTTTATTTTAATGTGTACATGTTGTAACAAAAAGTTAATAGAATTTTAGTAATTTAGGTTTAATTGAAATATCCCTAGACACTTTTGATGTGTGTATAAATGTAACTATCCTCTTTATGCAATTAACTGCTTTCTAGCAAAATAAACTGTTAATTCCTTCATTCATTTCTCAATTCCACCAACTATCTCCCCAATCAAGTGTACCAACATCTTAACATTAAAATATCTGCACTTGATATTTTCTCCGCAGTTTCCGTTATCTTATAGTGCGCAATAAATACTTCAACTCGCCCGTCACAACGGGGCATCTCCGTATGATTGTACACTGAGCAAATAAAAACAGGGCTTAATGCTGGGTACAAATAGATCTTACTGTGTTGTGAATATTGTGGATTCTTTTCAAGGGTTTTTTCTTAGGTCACGTCTCCGACCTTGGGGGTTAATTTGGTTATATTGATTTTAGCCTTTCAACGACCAACCGACAGCCGGCTGTCAGGCTGCTATTGTCTTCCTATTGTGTCTCAAATCACGGGTGTTCGAAGGATTAATGTCACTATTTAGATCGCAAATGAAACGCTTACGTCGCATCTTAATAAGTTTAACTTGCATTTTAACATCTATCGTATAACATACAAATATACACATTCTGTTGCCATCGTTATAATTACATAATTATTTGTCTTCAAACTCAAAGTCTTTATTGCATTGATGTGTACATTAGTTGTTACAAATAATATAAGGATACTAGCTGTCCCTTGCGGTTTCACTCGCATTTTTCAGTACTGCTCCGCTCCCGTGGGTCAAGCGTGATGGTATATAGCCTATAGCATTCCTCGATAAATGGGCTATCTAACACTGAAAAAATTTTTCAAATCGGACCAATAGTTCTAGAGATTACCCCCTACATACAAACTTACAAACCTACAAACTTACAAATTTTACCTCTTTACAATTAATATTAGTATAGATGTATAAGTTACTTATCAGTCAAACGTTTTAAAAATATCTAATATAAGTAGCTTCGCATATCTTTTGTTGGCGAGGAAACATCGGCTTTCCTAGACCTAAATATTGACACGAAAATTTAGACAATTTGATTTAATGATATATATTTTTTTTTTGGTTCTTTTAATTATTTTATGGCAGATTTACGTCAAACAGATTCTTCAATAAATTATGACGGACTTACATAAACAGTTAAAACAGACAATCATAGCACTGAATCAGTTAATGAAATCAATCAAAAGATTAAAACGACGGAGCGTACAAACGGTCAATCAGCGGACGGAACAACTGCATACATTTAACACACCATCTCGTTAATCCTTTAATTGATGCGACGCTGCGCTTTGTCGCATACCTACCCACATAGTATCTCATGGTGATGCCGGCTCGAACGGACCATGGGATTGCGGAAGATAGCCGTGTTTACGGTCTATTGGGATAAAAGTTCTGCGTAATTTAGATTTTCTGTCTGTCTGGATTTGTCTTTGGAAATGTGGAGCGTTTCTATAAGTCTTGGGTTGTAATTCTCTTTCAACTGGTCTTTCAGTAGTTGAAGTAGAAGTTAGCTAGTCAACGTCAAACGACGTAGATACGACAAGATTTAATGAAGATGGTGTACAAGACCGTGATGGTTGGCTGTTATTGGGTAAGACTTAGGATCAGTAGTAAGCGGTCAAAGGCTGACATGACGATGAAAATAAATGCATTAAAATTAAAAAGTATAATTTAAAAAAAAACCCGCCGCCCTCCAAGTTATTAAGGTCACGACTGCGCTAATAAAAGAGTTGATAACTACCAAACTTAATTAACTTAAAAAATTAATCAAACATGTCTAAGAACCATTGCTACATAGGTTAGCCTACTTTAAAAAAAACACTTAACAACTGCATACCGTGAAACAGACAGACACGCACACATAGCGGTCAAAGTTATAAGTACCTCTCTTTTGGGGCAAAAAAGAGAAAAGAGGAAAACAATTCCACACACCAGACACAAACATTAAAACAAAAGATAAGCAGATAATTTCACAATGAATCTGTAATGAGAAACAAACACAGACATTTGGTTTACAAAACAGTAGCGAATGAACAGCAGGCGGTAATCCTTTAATTGATGCAACACGACCTCTTGTTCCGATTCAATCGGATGAGTGATTTAAATCGCTGTTTGTTGTCGCTCTTTGTGCGTATCGATTACAATTCGTATACTTAGCGAAAGTGGATACGCGAGGTAAGATTTAATGAAGCTGTAACTCGTTACGGTTATTTTTTGTTTTTGCTTTTGGGCGTCAATTTTTTTTTTTTTTTTTTTTTTTTTTTTGGTGAGTGGGAAATCATCAAATGACTGCTCCCGTCCTGGGTGCGACGGGAGGGCGTGTCAGACTCTTACTGACTAAAACCCACTCATGTTCCTTCGATTGCCCTTTATGTTCCAGGGTCACGGTAACTATTATAAACATTCCGCAACTGCTTTTGGGCGTCTTTGGAAGTTAGTATGGAGATTATAAGGTATATTTTTCATCTTGATAGGTACTAACTCGACTGCTAAGGCATGTGATGTGTAATTTTATATATTATGCCATATTTTATAATTTATGAATTAGCTGGTTACCAAATCACTGACTAGTTTAATTGGAATTGAAATATAAAATGAAAAGAACACATACAATTGTATAGGCACCATAATTATTGTATAGTCTTCACATCTACTAGGGGATTGAAATTAAATGAACCAACGTAACTTCAACACACTTCCAGTTCTACTCTAATGGACAAATGCCGATACTTAGCACGTACTTTGTCTAATTTATTCTCCGTCTCTATTTTTCCAGCGTAATTTTGTTGTTCGGTGGCTTAGCATCAGTTAGAAATAAGAACTGTACAATATTTCAAACACTGCAATTTGTTTTCAAACTGTCACTTACTTTGAGCACTGATTTCTACTAGGTACTATCGACAAAATTGAATCATGACCCATTTCGACGACAAATCGTTTGAACCTGTCAAAATAATAAGACTAGACGTGTGACGTTTTTAATACATGTTTTCGCGATTGTCGACCTAATATTGTATTTGAATGTCTGTAGGAAAATAAGCTTATGGTGGGCCATGATTCCATTTTGTGGATTGTACATTCTAAAGAAATCTTTCCGTCTAACCACACTCATGTTACAAAGAAAGTTCAATACAAAACAAGTAAATTATACCCGGCACAACGGGTCATATTTGCCAGTCAATCAAATACATAATGACACACTATAGAAAATTCTCAATAGCAGTTGTTTTCACACCAGTGCGGTGTCAATTTTATGTAAATAAACACAGTTCGGCCAGTGTTATTACTGTCAACATGTCGGTACTAAATAACAGCGTGAGTAGGAATGTCCTGGCGACTGGAAACTATCAATTATTGTTGCACTGCGGCCGATGGGTTATGACGCTGGCGGGTTATTGGTCAGGTGTTTTGCATATCAACTTTTATTTCACAAGAAAAATCTCGCGTAGCACACACACACTGACAAGAAAAAAACACACAAGGGTTTGCACACACACTAGTGCAATATTGACTCTTATAACCCAATGGGACGGCAATCCACTAGGACTGATATAAAATCAACGGCTATACAGGCTTTCCGAAATGTATCACTAGCTTCCAATATCACTTAATACTACGAGAAATGTAACACTTTGTCTGTCCCGTGGAAATTGAATCTATGACGCAGCAATCACGCTTGCAATCTGGTAATTCAGCGGGACAGTCCACACGATAATTCTAATAACAATATCTACAAGGCTAAGTTTTTTTTAAACTACGTGAATTGAATTTTAATTTATAAAATTTAAAAATCCGAAGGAAAAAAAATAAAGAGAAAAATATTTATTACATAAAGAGAAAAAAAAAACCCACAAAAATATAAAATAGAATTGTACACCAAACCAACCTCAAATTTAACATCAACTCAAATTCCCAAGCTGCCACGAAACCAATCAAAATATTTACAAACCAAATCGCTCCCTTTAAAGCCACTTACCAACTGGTGCACAGCAAGCCTTAATTAGCAGGAGGCGGCAATTTGCGGTCTTCAAATTGACTGACTGACTCGGTGTTTGAGTGAGGAGGCCTGATCGGTACTGCTATGTCAATTATGTAGTTTGTGCTTTTATGAAATGCGGTTACAATTTGTCGTTTGGCTTAACGAGGTATTTGGATGGAATTTATTGTTGACAGACGTTAGTGAATTAAATGTTATGTATAGTGAAATAACTTAAATTACTACACTTATCCAACCTTTTTCCGTCTCACTGCAGAGCACAGACCTCTTCTCCTACAGAGCAGGCATGAGCATTAATTACTACATTTGCTCAGGGCTGATTGACGATTTCAGATTTTTATTTACCATATTATCGCCCCATTTCCTTACTAATATTTCCTTGGTTTGTTTGGTTCTCTGAAACCTGCAGAATGGGAATGATTCTCTGTTTAATACACCCTGTAGTGTAGGCTATAAGTTATAAAGAATAGTAATTTGATATGGATGTCGTGGCCAGCATTAACAGGCAACTACATTATTTCGTACCTCCCAAAAAACATCTTTATCTCCAAAACCCCCAAACAGTTTCATCTCACTACGAAAAGATAGAGATTTCAAATTCATGTTCGCGTTCACAATACTATCTCGGAACATCCATCAGGGGGTGGACAGTAAACGTAGCATTTGTATGCATTTTGCTGCATTCGATATGGGAGCTATTGCTGTTCTGTTGCCATTTGCTAAACGTACGTGTTTTTTGGTACAGCACTTGGTTTCTAGGAAGAGGATTTATGAGGTTGGAAATGTTGTATATTGGAGTAATGTATTGGTTACAGTGTGTGATAATAAAGGAGATAAGATGGAATAGTTACTAGATTTTTACCTAACTGGTGGAAATATACCTAGGTAGGTATACGTTTTTATTTATTTGATGATGCATGCAGTAGGAAAAATAAGGCAGGAAGTCTGCCTGTGTACCCCTGTGTATCAAGTACGTACTTTTAAGTAGTGTTATTGATATAAGATCTATAACTATCTAAGCTACGTCTGTGATACTAAAAGGTTAACTTTGTCATGTTCAAAACATTTTTGTGGTTAGATATATGTTGCTCTTTCACGAAAAAACTACAAATCTGATTTTGTTGAAAATTACAATTATAAAACTTGTGCATTAGAATAATACATTGGCTACATAGCAAAACGCTGTGACCTATGGAGGGAGCCGTTAACATAAAATTACATGAAACCGTGAGGGCTGTTAGTATATTTATATACTAAGGTAGATAAATGGCTGAAACTTATCTCCCCTAACAAGACTCCACAACAAACATTTAAAACCGAATCCATCACCTTATTGCAAACCGAAAATTTTCTCAAATACATCACATCTCTGATACCTATACAACTTTACAACTATTTAGCAACAAGCAAATACCACCCTTATCGTTACTGTAATAAAATTTATTTATTGCGTAAACATAATTGGTCATCAGACAAACTTAATCAAGCTCCTGATGCAGACGAATATAGTGCTTGTTGATATGTTGTTAAGGTGTATGAAGATGCTAAATGAGGAGTGGTATGTCAGTGGACCCTCGTTGCATTGTTTGAGAAGACGTTTAGGAAGAATGTCGCAGCGATTTCGGATATGTCAGTCGCGGCCGCCTGTCACGTCATGTGGCAGTTGGGGAGACTGGGGCCATGGAATCAGCGGGTTTCAAGGCCAAGACGACCAATGTAAAAAACATTTAAAAATAAGGTTTATTTAATAAACTGACTTTGTGGAGTGAGAAGTTTTTGTTAATAACCATAATATTATATTGTTTTAATTAAGCGGTATCTAGATCAAGCCTTGGATGCAAATGCAACCCGTCACTCACAACTTACGCTGGACTCGTGTTTCACCCTTTCACAGAACTTCTACAGTAGATGATGTCTCGATTCAGTCAGATGTAAAGTTTAGTTCAAAATTTGTGACAGGCGCTTTTTGCTTGCTGAGCTACACCTCTAGATATAATATGGTCTGGTAGAATAGATGCTCGAAAAGAGTTTAATACGTCGATGACAAATTATTTAGCGTAAGCTTAACTTAATCCCGTATATATTACAATGTATTCTATTCTACAGTGCCACTTGTCTAGAATTGCTAGAGATGTTCGATAATTATAATTTTGATTTATATATTTTTAGTAATATTAACCGTATCTTATTGCTTCTGTTTACCTCACCATTTATATCACACAAACATTTTTCCCACCTTCTTTCAAGCTCAAACGCTAACTTCAAGGCCCACTCGTCCGTCGTCTTCCCTACCATCAAGTGATTGCTTACAGTAGGAGGGTAGATTGAATAACGTTTTGTTTATTTTTGCTTCGTCCTGCCCGTAAACAATAGTCTCCGGTTTCCCAGATTATGGAATATAAGCCGGCTTCTAAGCTCTTGATTAAGTTTCCGTGTTCATGCTAAGTGATGATGGTTTTTGTTAAGAAGGGAGAAATAAGACGTTGGTGCATATAAAGTAGTTGTTTGATAAGTGATAATGGTGCCGATTCTCTTTTGCACAAACTAGCGTAAATTTAAGTTAAGTGCATATTTCTCTTTCCATTTCTTAAAGAAAAGGACAGAAGATACATTTTAGTTTAATTCTGTCAAATTAGACAGCGCCTGATGAAAATTGACGTATATTTAGACGCCTTGTTTTTAAATTGCGTTTAAATTATCTATGGAGTGTCTAAATTTGACAGGACTTAACTAATATTTGATCTTCTAGCTGTCCTTTTCTTAATTAAACGGAAAGAGAAAGATGCACTTAACTTAAATTTACGTTAGTTTGTGCACAAGAGAATCGGCACCATTATATCACTACACAGAATACAACATAGACGTTTTTGGCTGTGTGCCTATTAGAGCCTATGTATGCTAAATCTTTGAAAGTACGCAACGGTTTTTTTAATAGATAGAGTTGAATGTTTATATGTATGATAACCAGACAACTAATGTACACATTAAAATTATATAATTTATAAATACATAATTTTGGACATAAATTACACCCACAGAACAAAGAATCATGTTTAAGTTTTAGTTAAGCTTTTATAATACCTAGTGTTAATTTATTATAATGTATTCGATTCTCATTCCAAACATGTAAATAACAATGTCTTAATATTTCACAAATTATCTCATAAAATTTATTATTGGATAATTACTAATAATAGAAATAAAACTAAATTATATAAATTAAACATAATGCGCCTTACTAATAAACGCTGCATAAAGTTATGACAGGTTTATACGTCAAAAAATGTATGGTTACACAGGCTTTATTCATTGCATAACTTTACACAGTGATTATTAGTAAGGGCAAATATGTACAAAACTTATAAATAATACTAAAATAAATATATTCAAGTTATAAAAAAGGGCTCACAGGGCATCAAAAAACTCGTCCGCATCGCTGTCGACGTGACAGGTGCCCAAAAGGCTGGCAGCATTGCCACGTTGTATGGCAATGCTAATTCTTTGTCCTAAGAAAAGACCAGCCCTCTGGTCACGTGAAGAGTCAACCAGCCGCTTGGCGATATCTTTAAAAACAAGATGAGCACTCGGACCCCATGGCCCCAGTGTTTCAACCCCAAACGGCTCAAATATATAATTCCCAATCAGGTTATTATATTTGCGCCGTTTGAGATTTTCTGCACTTGCAGCAGCTGCAAAAATAAATATACTAATAACTAATATTGACGCGTTCTAGACATTCATCGAAAGGAAAGCAGATCATAACTACATAACACGAAGCAACCGCAAGCACAAGGGTAAGACTTTGAAATCCTTATTACAATAATTTCACTACGGTTTTCTTTTAGATGGATATTGTTATGTTACTATTTACATATTTAATAGTTATATGTGGATATATTATCGCTTATCCTTGAATATGTCCCTCGACTCACCAGTCATGGCGTATAATTAAAATCACGATGTAATTATCGTGACTATATTTTAATTTCTATGACACGACATAGAATAAATTATAATTTATTATTATTATTATATTTGTTTTTATAACTATGTCATGCAATACAAATGAAATAGATACCTGTAAAGCAAATAAACATATTCATGAATTAATTTCGTTGCACTTTAAGTCTTGTAAGCGTTCATTGAAGACATTTGTCTAAGATTAAAAGGACAGAATAAGAAATTGAAATTTCCATATTTCATAATTAAAGTCTTTCTTTTGTTCAGGAACTGTGGCTGATATTATCACTTATTTTGTACTTCATGTCATCGGTACAGAGGTATTATCTGCATGCATTTTCTTTTATTTGACTTTAGAAGTATTTTTACGCCTTTCGATATCTGATACAAACTTTTTAATTATTGAAGTGATATTATTTACTAGCTGTCCCCTGCGGTTTCACCCGCATTTTTCGTTACTGCTCCGCTCCCGTGGGTCGTAGCGTGATGGTATATAGCCTATAGTATTCCTCAATAAATGGGCTATCTAACACTGAAAGAATTTTTCAAATCGGACCAGTAGTTCCAGAGATTACCCCCTACATATATAGATAGTATAGATAACAACATAAGTCTATTTGCACATTACGTAATGTTTACTTCTTTGACATCAGGCGAAGAAAATGTTTCAAATGTTGATCCTTTTGGCAATTTTCTGCCTCTTTGGAGGTTCGAACGCTATCCTTTACGACAATTTATCTGGAAAACCTGCAACTAAAAGTCAATTGAGGACTTATGCAGCGAAGAAAAATACTGGGTAAGTATTTATACAAATATCTTGTTTTTGCATTATATATTTCTTTGGTACGGAAAAGAACACGATATCTACAGCGAGTATGTTAGTGGCTTTAGATTCTATGAATTGCTAAACGGCCAAACTACATTATTATATATTTTGATTAAAAGACATCTGCACACTACGGTTTTTAAACGCGCCGTTGACGAGCGTTTGAACCACTATGCACTACAGACGCGATACGAACGCAAGTCAGTCGCGGCTTATAGAAATATATATTAGAAACTTGAGCCCAAGGCGCGTTTAAAAAACGTTAAGTCCTAAGGTATAGTTAGAGCTTGTAGAGTTAACTTTGCTGGAATTGAGATCTCACAACTTGTCGACAGTGCGAGCTTAACAATATTATGGTTTCATCTTGTAACATTTTCCATAAATATATTGTTTGTGACTGTTTGTTCATTGATAGCAAAGAGAATTAAACCACTTATTGTCATTGATTGATAGCACAACGTTCATTTTTTGGATAGCTAAGATTACGTACTACCTGATGTTTATTGGTAACCACCACATATAGACATCTGCAATTCTAAAGGCCTCTCTGTTGGGTTCTTTAATATTATTTATAAAAACTTTTCGGCTAGTATAAAGGGCACGCAACTAACACCAAACTCTATACTAAAATTAATAGTATTTAAAATAAACATTTAGCACGGGATTTGTTATTTAGAACTAATAAACAATCAGATACTATTCTGCCGCGCTAACGATAAGGGCAGTAAGTATGTTTTGCATAGTTTTGAGTAATTGGCGCGCAAAGTTTTTCTTACATTTTTGTTTTTCCGGACTTCTGTTTTTAAGATATGTTAATTATGATGGTTGAAACGTGTAGCCCAAATAAAGCGCTTTTATATTTTTCACTCAATAAAATTGTATATATATTTGAATAGTTTTAAATAACGAAAATCCTTTTATATCTAGTGTTAATTGAAGCAACTGAAACATCAATTGCTTAGAATAATAGCAGTAAGTAGTAAGTTACTGCTGTTATTATAAGCCACTCATACTAGGTTTAGGTTATAGCTTAGGAATAAAAACAAAGTGTTAGATAAAAAATGTTTCTGTTTATTAATATTTCTTTACTTACGTATTATTATTATATTAAATAACGAGGTGTCACTAGTTCAACAACTAAGAACAATAAAATTTTAAGAAAATATACTATTACACAAGTTTAAATCAGTCTTTCTTAGTTTGAAAGTCTTATAAAATAATTATAAATGTTTATTGAGCTCCATTCTTCTCTCGTATTGTATTACAAAAAACTTAAAAAAAATATTTAAACATTGGCAAGTTAGCCATATTGCAAAGTAACAAACTAAAAAATCAGCCTTTCTACGTTCACAATTTGAGATCAAACTAAGTTAAAATACTAGAATTAAAAAATCAAACATAATGTAAGAAATAAAGTAACAAAACCTTTTTTGGGGTGTCATGAAATAACAAAACTCATAAAACGATCTAACTATCTTCGCAACATAAAATGAGGAAAGTACAACCTAGAGTGTACCTTAAAGATATTATGGTTTTAGGCGCAAATCGAGGCGAGTTCACACTGCAATACAAAACTAACCATGATGACGAACAAGTACAAAGTTTAGACTTTTTGCAGTTAAAGTACCTGAAATCAAAAACATTTCCTAAATTCAGTTCAAAATTGACATCTAGAGGAATTCCAGAATATACGAAGACTGAGATTTTAAAGAAACTGTTAGAATTAATGCCAGATAACTGAAAGGGAGTTTGGTTAAATTAACTGGTTTCAGATAAAGTCAGTGATATAGATTAAGTTTTGCTAGATAGTTTTATGTGTTTTGTTATTTCATAACACCCCAAAAAAGGTTTTGTTATTTTATCTCAAATTGTAAACGTAGAAAGGCTGATTTTTTTGTTTGTTACTTTGCAATATGGCTAACTTGCCAATGTTTAAATATTTTATAAGTTTTTTGTAATAATATACAAGAGTAGAATGGAGCTCAATAAACATTTATAATTATTTTATAAGACTTTCAAACTAAGAAAGACTGATTTAAACTTGTGTAATAGTTTATTTTCTTAAAATTTTATTGTTCTTAGTTTAAAAACTAGTGAAACCTCGTTATTTAATATAATATTAATAAGTAAGTAAAGAAATATTAATAAACAGAAACATTTTTTATCTAACACTTTGTGTTTTTCCTAAGCTATAACCTAAACCTAGTATGAGTTGCTTATAATAACAGCAGTAACTTACTACTTACTGCTATTATTCTAAGCAATTGATGTTTCAGTTGCTTCAATTAACACTAGATATAAAAAGATTTTCGTTATTTAAACTATTCAAATATATATACAATTTTATTGAGTTTAAAATATAAAAGCGCTTTATTTGGGCTACACGTTTCAACCATCATAATTAACATATCTTAAAAACAGAAGTCCGGAAAAACAAAAATGTAAGAAAAACTTTGCGCGCCAATTACTCAAAACTATGCAAAACATACTTACTGCCCTTATCGTTAGCGTCGCAGAGTAGGCAAAATAGCTTGAACTCTCAAATTCAATAATATATTTTTCTTAATTTAGTCACAGTTTAAGTTATTACTGCTAACAGTGTAAGTGATCAAGACCGAATGTGAAGTACATTTTGCTTAATATAACCACAGTATGATGAGTTACTGCCGATATTTTAATCAATTAAGGCCTAATTAAAAACAAACTCTACTTATTATATCCACAGTATATTTAGTTACTGCTGTTCTCCTAAGTGATTAATGCAAAATAAAAAACATGCTTTACTTATTATATCGACAGTATTCACGGTTACTGCACATAACTTAAGTAAAAGTAAAACCTAAAGGATAGAGCTTTACTTGCTAACCCGGGGTAACTATACTTACTGTTGTTATGTTAAGGAAGATTTGTCATTTATTGGACTTACTGCCTTTATCCTTAACGAAATTTACTGGTTCCCGATAAGCTATTAAAACAGGTGACAGCACATCTGGTAGAGCTCATTGCGCTGATTCGGAATCAATATTTAACTCATTTTGTCAAAAATTTGACTTACTGCTGATATCGCTAGCGCGGCAGTATTGTCCTACCAATAATCCCCCAGATGAGTAGGATGACACGAAGCGATCACATGCTTCTATGTTGGAGAAATCTAAGATAATATAATATTTAAATATATTGAACCGTTCAAGAAATATTCGAATGAAATATGGTGTTCTTTTGAAAGCGTGGTATTCTTTTGTCATTCTGACAATCATTCGTCAATAGTTTTTTGAGTCATTCCGGTCTGATCTTTTGATCTGATCTCCTGGTGCTTATCTTTTGTTTTATATCCTATTTGATACCCTGACCTAATTTCCTGCTCGTTATTCTTTTGTTTTAAATTCGGTTCAATCCCCTTACTAAAGTATAGATAGATAATAGACACAGTCAAGATTTTAACTAGAATTTCCGGCCGGGAGCTAAATTGGAATAAAAAATATAATATAAGAAAAATCTGATCCACCAGGTTGTCAATACTGGTTGGAATTGGAAAAACTCAATTTTTTTTTTGTTAACAATAAGAATCTGATGACAAACAGTCTACTGGAAAATCGGTCTTAGGAGAAAGTTGCGGATTTAAAACCAACAAACAGACCGAAGAATAACACTATTCTATAAATTTCAGATTCTGTACCGTGAACATCGAACCCTGTAACCCATATGAATGGAAACGCGTGGATGGATCGTGTAATAATTTTGAATACCCCAGCACTGGAACGCACAACACCCCTACGCTTAGATTGCTTCCATATGATTTTAGTCCAAGTAAGTAATTATTCCTTAAACGACGAAAAGACAATAGCAGCGCGACAACCGGCTGTCGCTTGGTTGACGAAAGGTTGAGTATATTGTTCTACTGTAAGTTGCGCAAAGTCTTCTTCACATTCAGAGAAGGGCCAAGTCAACGTTTTATTATGTTATCTTACTTCGATTTGTATTTACAATCTCATGTGTTATGGGGGTCTGGGGGGACATCTTAGTGCATTTATTTATATAACTAAAAAAAAATGGTTGCCTGTAAAGTCGGTTTTACGGGCGAAGATTTTACGTGACAACGTCTTTTACCGATCATAGTTGAGTGGGAGAGAGACGCAAGGCATTCGGCGGGCCTCTCTCTCGTTCGGTGACTCATCGTAACGTTACCGAGCGTTACACTTTTTCATAAGTGACTCCCAGCCGCAACCTAATTTAAGACGTTGTCACGTCAAAAGAAACGTCTCAAACAGGCAGCTGACTTATGGAATATTAACCACTCTCAATCATCAAAAACATATTAATTCGCTAGCTGTTGCCTGCGACTTCGTCCGCATGGTTATTTGTTCCCGTTCCTGGGGGATTTTCGGGATGAAACCTATCCTATGTTCTTTCTCGGGTTCCAGACCTGTACCAAATTTCATTTAAATCTGTTCATTGGTTTTGGCGTGAAAAGTAACAGACAGACAGACAGAGTTACTTTCGCATTTAAATATTAGTACGAATTCTGAATTTCACCAAACGAAGTATCTAGATAATAGACCTTTATCGAAATTCAATCAAAAGTTCATAATTTATCAAAGATTTTTTAACGACCCCTATTCTCAGCTTATGAACCCAGAAAATCACAGTATGGTTGTGATCTACCATCCGCAAGAAGGCTGCGTACTGAGATCCTGCAAGTTGGGAAAGCTGCAGACTTGCAGATAACCCAGCTGGTGTCATTCTACGTTCTATTTATGTTCGGCGATATCATGTCTGTCCATGACGTCAGTAAGTACTCGTATCTCTTGAATCGCCAAACTAATTTAAAGCAACGTCATCATTTATCAGTGGAACTTTTGTTTTTATCTTTTTTAATTTTATATCGCTAAAAATTATTTGACAGCCAACCTAATGTTAATTGGTAACCGCCGCCTATATACATCTGCAATACAAGAGATCTTAGGCCCGTATTAATAGACATTACCCAAATACGATCTCAAGTGCGATATCATTTGATACCTGAATATTGCGATGACAGAAGCTCAAGATCGTCGCTAATTATAAACACATCTCAGTTTCTATGATTTGCCATCTTGAGTACACCCATTCTTAATACTTAAGTGTCGAGTTTCGTTTATGAATCAGTTTACACTCGACTGATGACGTACACCTAATCCGGAACTTGAGCTCTTAAACAATCTCATTTATTAATACGAACAGGATCCTAAGTTCGGTATCAAGTACGAGTTTTCATCTGAGTAACGTTTATTAATACGGGCCTTACAGATGTGTGCCGATTTCAGAGACTAACGTTATGTCTAATGTGCATTTGTAGTTAGACCGGTACCGTCCAACACAACCAGAGATGGTAGTAGTATAATTATTTTTGGAAGCTTTGCAAAGTGCTTTTCTACTACTAATGTTCTCTAAGATTTCGATTTGACTTCTATTAAACACGCTGAAAAATTTTAATTCCAGTAAATTATAGCCGCAATATAACCACCTGTTGCAAGCCAGGATGCAGAAAGGATTACAGGTGTACACCAATAGAAATCCCAGTACACGATCCAGTGCACAGATATTCTGGCATCAGCTGCATGAACCTCACCAGACCTCAGAGTTTCCAGACGTATGGGTGTCGCGAACATGGCACTGAGTTTGCTCGGGTATGTTAAAAAATTCTATTTTTTGTCTTTTTCTGCCCTTCCAACATTGCAACGCCAAGCAACATGCGTGCATGCTACAGTATTTTAGTTGGGCTATTGACATTTTTGATTGAACATTACGTTTTTTTCATAAATTTAGTTGAAACCTTCAATAATTCAGTTACTCAAAAATCCCAAGTACGGTCTAAAAGACATAAAAAAAAACGTTATTTTAACGTTAACGGTTTTCTGTATTCGTAAATCCTTGGCCGTCGTTACGGGTAGCCAGAGTTTAAAGTCTGACAATCAGTCTTACCTAGAGATACCGTGTTATCCAGTAACTAGACTGTGTTGGTCAGCCTTTCAACGACCAAGCGACAGCGGGCTGTCGGGCTGCTATTGTCTTTCTATTGTGTCTCGGATCACGTGTGTTCGAAGGTGTAAACAGTCATTCTAATCAATATATTGGTTTTCATTCATCTGTTTGTGGAAGATTAGGCTAGTATTAAGCCGTTGATGATGATGAATGATAAGTAGAATGGCTTTTGAAGTGTTTTTTATTTTCATTTTTGAGGAAATGTTTTTTGAGCTACATTACATTTGCCAGTTGGCTATCAAGGCTATTCTCAACATCATACAAATGCCATTAAGGGAATCGCTTTTGATGACGCCTAAAGTAACAATTTGTTTGATTCCAGTGTAATAGATTTACATTTTATTCTTCCAGTACGTTTTCCAAACACCGGTCTTCGATCTATCCCAGGTTTACAACATGTTGCCAGGTTTCAATGAACAAATCAGAACTTACGAAAACGGAATGCTGAAAGTCGAAGAAGAAAATGGTTTATTTTTTCCACCTACAGATCCTGAATCGGACTATTGTATTTTGAACCAAAGCCCAAGGGAAACAAGATGTCATAAGTATCGTTAGTATTTTTTTCTTTAGTCATTATTTTTTTAGTCTATATAGGAATAATAACAATATCCCACTGTTAGACTTAAGACAAAGGACTTTCTCTAGCCTGGTCTTCCAACTATTCTTACTCATATTTTTTGAAATCCGCCCTCATAGTTCAGGTTATCTTATCGTCTCTTTCTGAGCCGGCCTCAGTGATTTCATCCATTCCATCCATTACCACTCGTCCTGAGTTTTTACTGCTAACTTGATATTTTCAATCACTGGGCACGCCGCAATAGCGGCGGTAAGACCCCTCTTTGAGGAGTGGCTGGAGAGGCGCCACGGCGCTCTCACGTTTCGCTTGACACGTCCTCACCGGACATGGTCAGTTCGGGAGGTTCCTGTGTCGGATTCGGGCGGAAGCGACGCCTGGGTGTCACCACTGCAGTAACGGTCGCCTGGAGGACACGGTCGAGCACACAGTGGAGGTGTGCCACGCATGGGCGGAGCATCGACGTGTCCTCGTAGAGGCGATCGGCGGCGGTGACCTCTCGCGCCCGGCGCTGGTTCAGGCCATGCTTCGGGGCGAGACGGAATGGGATGCCGTCGCCTCCTTCTGCGAAGCAGTTATGCTAGTGAAGGGAGCGGCGGCGCGTGTGAGGCAACGACGAGCCTCTCGCTTCGGAGTAAGACCCAGGCGAAGACGTCGAGAGTCGCAAGACGACTACCGGCCACCGTAGGCGCGGTTAGCGAGCGATGGGTAGCTCACCGCCTTGCTGGGACCAGGACCGCGTCGACGGCGCGTTAGTGTTCCACGCGCGCCTCAAAGAGAAGAAGTCAGCACAGGAAGAGGCCCAAAAGGGCCAACGCCTGCCGGGGTTGCGGAATGCTTATAATAGTTACCGTGACCCTGGAACATAAAGAGCAATCGAAGGAACATGAGTGGGTTTTAGTCAGTAAAAGTCTGACAGGCCCTCCCGCTGCACCCAGGACGGGAGCAATCATTTGATGTTTTACCACTCACCAAAAAAAAAAAAAATATTTTCAATCACATCTAAGCATTTTGTTTAGTCACATCTGATATAATCGTTTGGGACACAATTAGTGTTTCATGAACAATTGTCTGTTCATTTGTATTACTTCGAAAAAACTTTTCAACAGCTGTTGGTAATACCGCCTACCTATTTAGTTTTTTTTACTTCAACTATTTTTCTTCATTATTGTTTATTTCCAGATATAAATGGTGCTCTCGGTGCAAACCTGATCATAATTCTTTTCTACTTACAACACAATCAGATAGCTGAAGAGCTGTGTGCGCTGAACCCTCACTGGGATGACGAGCGACTATTTTATACCGCTAGGGACATCAACATTGCTATAGCGATGCAGATTTACTTCTATGAGCTGTTGCCTGTGGTTTTGGGTTTGTTGATTTAAATTACCTAGATTTATACTAATACTAGTTACTGTAATACTTATATAAATATTATGGTTTTATAGTATTAAACATCTGTCTGTGAAACGAGTAGATTTATTTGGAATTCAACGTAATTTTGAAAATTTGTTTTGAAGTTGCAGTCACAGCCATATGTTTATAAATGTGATAAATTAAATTTGTATTTACATAAGTTACCATTTTGGATGATCTGGATTAGATTAGGGTACTAAAAATATATATTTATGTTTTCTTTTTTACTTTACAGTGGTTTTTCAATTAATTTGTTATAGGTAAAGAAAATATGATCGCGGATGGCGTTTTATGTGCCGATGGAGGATTCAGGGATATCTATGATGAAAATGTTCTTCCAAAAATGTCGGATGAATACGTTTATGTGAAGAGGTGGTTCCACACTATTCAGGAGACCACGCTGAAGTTTGTTTTTCACTGATTTCGTTTAATTCCTTCTTAGAGCACGACCATGATTATCTTGAAATTATAACACTTCGGGATCTTTTGAGTACAACATACTAAATAAAAGGTTCTGGAGACTTCGCCTGCACAATTGTCCATCGCCATACAAATTTTCATTTCATATTTCACTCCTCAACTGTAAAGTACAACTCGTACTTCCAAAAATCGCTGCATGGTGCATTAAGATGCCATTTTTAGGGTTCCGTAGTCAACTAAGGGTTCCTTATAGTTTCGCCATGTCTGTCTGTCTGTCCGTCCGTCCTCGCTTAATCTCTGTGACCGTTAGCACTAGAAAGCTGAAATTTGGTACCAATATGTATATCAATCACGCCGACAAAGTGGTAAAATAAAAATTGGAAAAAAAACGTTTTATTAGGGTAGTCCCCCTATATGTAAATAGAGAAGTGGTTTTTTTTTTTATTTCAATCCTGACGTGTGATATATTGTTAGATAGGTATTTAAAAATGAATAGGGGTTTACTAAAAATCATTTTTTGATATGTCAATAATTTCGGAAATAATCGCTCCAAAAGAAAAAATCAAAGCGTCCCCCCCCCCTTCTAACTTTTGACCCGTAGGTTTAAAAAATATGGAAAAAATCTGGAAAGTAGAACTTTATGGACTTTCTAGAAAAAAATATTTTGAATACGGGCAAAAGTGTTTGGAAGCGGTCCAAATAACCAATAACGATGTGATATGTGAATATCATTGGAAATGATGTTTCGTGTACTTTTTTTAACTAATTTTATTGCTATGACTACGTTCCATCATCGAATCAATTTGATATGCATAATTTTTGCAGTCGCAATAAGCGTTTGAAAAACCTGAAATTGATTAAAAACATGAATAGGTATATACAATTATTTCCAATTTCAATTTATTTTGAAGTCAGGCTTTATTAATAAACTTTTAAGTACACATCGATTTGGGAATCCAATCTAAAGGCCATATAAAGTACAAAAAAATCATTTCTAATGATATAATCACATCGCTATTGGTTTCAAGGCCAGAAAACCCGTTCTCCTTTTATGTTTCTACCTTCCGTACATACCTTCACTAATACACACCTTCTCTTACATGGATTCTCTTATTGGAGGTTTGGTTTCCGCACTCAAGGTCTTTTTTTTAAGAATGGAATATAATCCAATGACTCCTCCCGCTCTGGGCGGAGCAGAAAGGAGTCTCAGATTTCTACTCAAGGCCTTAAAAAAGGACCATTGTAATAAATACCTTTACATTTTCAGGCTTTATGACAGAGAGGGGTATTTCCTTAAAACGTTTCCCTACGTGAACGGAACTACTAGAACCGGTTACTTTACTGTGGATGACAATATGTTGGAGTTAGTCCAATGTAGTTTTAGACAGGAAAGTGGTAGGTTTGACTACACTATCGATTATGATGTAAGTGTACATTGTTTTTTGTAATATTTACCGTTTATAATAGTTACCGTTACCTGGAATATAAAGGGCAACCGAAGGAACATGAGTGGGTTTTAGTCAGTAAAAGTCTGACACGTACTCTCGCCGCACGCAGGACGGGAGAAGTTATTTGATGATTTCCCACTCCCTCAAAAAAAAAGTGTACGATATTTTTTGTATAATAATTTTGTTTTTATTGACACTTGTCTTTCTCATTATCACTTGTCTCAGAAACATGAAACTAGAAGTGTATGTACTTTGTAAAGAATAATATAGTGATAGCAGTTTGACATCCAAAAAGGCGAAAGCTTGTACAGTAAAAGAATGTTTATTATGTAATAGTACGAGCGAGAAATTAACTATTACAAAGAGGTTTTGTTTAACCTTTTTCATCAAAATTAATATTTAGGTTTCATCTTAAAGGGTAATACACTTTCTTTTGGTGTACATAAGGTCAACAAAGTAGATAAGTATCCAGGGCTGTCATATACAATTGAGGTTTTTTTGAATACCAATGAATGCATTCAAATGATATTTAACCTACTTGAAGAACTAGTCATTTTCTACTATAGTTTAAATTTTTATTAGAAAATATCCGTGGGCTTTTGAGAAAACTTAAACAGAATCTGACGGCCCTGGATACTTATCTACTTTGCTGACTGCGTTCGCCTGCAGTTCGTATACACACACATCAACAATCAGCGTTCAACTGAAATGGTGCGCCTTTTTTTATCACGCAAGTATATTGGCAATATACTTGCGTGTACATCATTTGGTTTTAGCAGTTTACAGATTTGTAATTCTAGACCAACAAAGCCCAATGCTATAAATTATACATTTTAATGGTTATTAAATAATTGTGTAAAATTAGCACAACTCATTATGAACTATGTTTTATTTCAGATGGCCGATAGAGTACTAGGTGGCATATTATTGTCTTCAGACGTAGCAACAAGCGATTTAATTAAAGGACGGTTTTTCGGATTCCAACCATACATAAAGTATAAAGAGTTTTGCACGAAAATGCCATACAACACTTTTGATGATCTTGAAGAATGTTTTGGATCAGAGGTAATATTTTATTTCCAAAAGACTAAAATTTTCATATGCTTCGAATCATAACTGGAATGTAAAGTTCCCACTACTTTTGGATGGGACTCTTAATTTTTTTGTAAGAATGGGAGTAGGCCAGCACTGTAAACTTGAAACCAACCGTATATAATGATGTTTAGATCTTTGGAAAGACGAAAAAATATTTTGAGAATATAATGGAACTTATGCTCAAGTCAGTTCAATATAACACATAAGTGCCATGTTATCTCTGAATCTGCACTCTCTGAGCTGACTGGTAAAAATGCATTAACCCCTTGATACCCAACCAACAGCCGGCTGTCGGGGTATCCCATTTCATTATAGTCCTTATTTTTATTACTTACAGACTACTTTGGTATGAACAAGTTTGGTTATTTAAGTTCTTGGATAAATTTCCAACAATTAAAAAAAATAATCTATGCTCGTTAGTTTTTCTTTTTGGGGTAGTAGTGAAATTTCCGCCGCCATTTTGTTTATTTCGTAATGGCTGAGAGCCTAAGTCCGCTTTGTGTCTTTGTTCCAAAAGTTTAACTAAATGAGTCTTGTATAAACTATCTTCGACCAGAGCACATAACCTTCTTTTATCTTATAGTTTATTTTTGTTTCAGCGCCTACACCGTCTAAAACAAGTATACAAAGATCCTTATGACATTGAGCTGATGGCTGCTTTATGGGCTGAGTTACCAATAAGAGGTGGAAGGGTCCCCGCTACCATGTACTGTCTGATGGTGGAACAATTGATACGGTCCATTGCCTCTGATAGACACTGGTACGAAAGACCTAATAGACCGTATGCGTTTACCGAGGGTGAGTTGATTTATTATTAAGTTGTTAAGGGTATTTAGTTTAAACGACCCAAACCGAATGGACCGCGGGCCATTTGACCGTAACCAAAAATCATCTACGTTTCAAAGGACCGGTGATAAAATGATTACAAAATTAATTTAAAGAAACAGTCGCATTATTAACCGTCTTCAAAAAAGGAGACGGTTGTATAAGTATAATTATTTTATTTTTAAGGTTGTCAACTTTTTGTTTTCGTTTTTTAGACATTTACAAAATCAGTGTGTACTTTCTTACTGCTCATGTCTTACATTCTTTTTATATTGATACTTGTTTTGTTCTACTTTGTCATTTTTTTTATTATTATTAATTGTTACGGAACCAGCCGACAAAACTAAAAAGTTTATACGAAAATCGATTCTTTCAATACCTTAAATAAAATTTATTTTCTTTTTAGATCAATTACAAGCAATACGGAGGGTGACAATAGCGGGTGTATTATGTACAGTCGGGGATTTTGTTACTGAGATACAGCCGAATGCATTCTACACTATATCACCTAGGTAACTATAAAATATGATTCGGTTTCAATTTTACTTCACTGCTTAATTTTCAGTGACAGGGATGGCAATGCTTTTGAATCCATACATTTTTTTTTTGGGAGTTGGAAATCATCCTATGACTGCTCCCGTCCTGGGTGCGGGCGGGAGGGCGTGTCAGACTCTTACTGACTAAAACCCACTCATGTTCCTTCGGTTTCCCTTTATGTTCCGGGGTCACGGTAACTATAATTAACATTCCGCAACCCCGGCAGGCGTTGGCCCTGTTGGGCCCCTTCCTGTTGGAATATGACCCATTGCTTTACATTTATAGCACCTTTTTTTCTAACGGTGCGACTTTACTTGACTTTTTTGCATCGTTTTTGGCCATTTTTTTGCCAAACAGCAATCTATATTAGTAAGGTTCATATTGCTTATATTACTTTGGAATACGCAAAGTGATGTTCGCACTATAATAAAAACAGTTGAAAAAGGATAAATTATCATCATCTCCCTAGCCTTTTTGCCAACTATGTTGAGGTCGACTTCCAGCCTAACCGGATTCAGCTGGATACCAGTGTTTTACGTGGAGCGACTGCCTATCAGACCTCCACAATCCAGTAACTGGGCGACACGATACCCTTTGGTTAGACTGGTCACTGAACTGGAACACTGGAACTGAACTGGTTGGACTGGACTTCTGGCTTCTGACTACCCGTAACGACTTTCAAATTTCTACGAATGACAACCGGGACCAACGGCGTTACGTGCTTTCCGAGACACGAGATGTCAGTCAGGCCGCACCCTATTACACGAGAGGCGGGCGCCTTATTCACTGGACCATCATGACATAAAAAGGATAGATCAAAAGATTAATATTTCCTAGAGATATCTCACAACCATATTATATTTCAATATGTATTTTACAGGAATCCCTTGACAAAATGCTGTTCACCTGAAATCGGAAAATTAGACCTGACACCATGGAAAGAAATTTATTCTTGCAAGGGAGTTGTTTAATTCAATTTTATAGTTTTTTTTTTGTAACCATACAATTTAAATACGTTACCACGATAGACTTTCTATTGTAATGTCAAAAACGTCGTTATAACATGATTTTGGCTGTAAGCATTTATTTCATCATTTTAATAAAAATCTATTTCCAATCTTAATTAATATATATAATTTGCATGATACATATTAAAGGGTGGTTTGTTTATAATCTAGTTTTTTTTTATTCATTTTTCAGTAAATTTAAAAGTGGTAGGCGTTTCGGAGACTAAGTAACTAAAATATCTGAGCAACTCACAACAACAATTACTAGAGGGTCGTGCACCCTCTGATGCCAAACACGGCTGAACCTGTACTACAGACAACAGATACACATACTTAAAATTGATACTTGGTATTTGTAAACTCATAAATATCCGTACCTACTAATATTATAAATGCGAAAGTAACTCTGTCTGTCTGTCTTTTTGTCTGTCTTTTTGTCTGTCTGTCTGTCTTTTTGTCTGTCTGTCTGTCTGTCTGTCTTTTTGTCTGTCTGTCTGTCTCTTCTTCACGCCTAAACCACTGAACCGATTTGAATGAAATTCGGTACAGATATAGTCTGGGACTCGATCACACCCTGAAAATAGTTTTGACAGATTTAAGGACTAGTACAGCTCTATTGAGCTTGTCCAACGAAGTGCTGCCATCATACCTAATTCAGCTACAAAGCAGGTACTATTGCAATGTGTTTGTAGCTTGTTTGCTATCCAAAGAGATAATAGACGAAACTTGTTTTAAAAGACTGTTCTTACTTTTGGTAAGCGTTATCAAAATACAGTTGAATAACAAAAATAAAACTGTATTAATTCTAATTGAGTTTCAACAAGATACTCAATGAGGTCAAATAGTTACTATAACTTGCCTGTGGCTTTGGGTGTGACGGCAAAAAGCAACAAAAGTAACGCTTTTATTTTAGCAATTATTTTAACAAAGTCAGTTCCAGACAATTTTGTATCAATAATTATGCGACAGTGACAGGCAATCGTTAGTCAAAACCTGTATTTGACATCTACTTACTGCTCTTCATCTACTTCTCTGAACACCGCAGTGGTTCTAGGCGGAAGCTTGACTAGACGGGAGATAGAACGTCCAAGAGAATAAAAAAAAAGCGGTGATCTAAAGCATTATTATACCATTCAGTCAGTGTAATAAAACCTTCGAAAACGTGATTCAGGACACAAAAGAAAGACAATAGCAGCACAACAGCCGGCTGTCGCTTGGTCGTTGAAAGGGTAAATGCCAAATTGCAGATTTTCAATACAAAGTCTAACCAAGTCATCGAACGTCGTGCAAACGAATAGACAGACAAACATGCTAAAACCACACGATTTTTTTGTTGATTTACCAACTAAAAATAAGAAGTGAAATGTCGTTTTATCTAGTCAATAAAGTGTAATAGTTCTTCACTTGAAAAAATATCCACACTGTAACATAATAATGAGCCAGTTATCTGCTTTACATTTAACAAACATCACTAACGGTTTACCTAAAACCTACGGTGTTGGTGTTAAAAATGCTATTAGTCCTTATTTTTACTTAGTCTGTCTCAAGCTAGGAAGATGGTTACTCGTCTAATACTTCTGACGTATGTCAGTCTGTGTGTTGGTGGCTTGAACGCTGTTCTTTATGATTGCGTTTCTGGCAAACCTGTGAATAAAGCTCAGCTGAGGATTTATGAAAGGAGGAATAATACAGGGTGAGTCTCTAGAATTACTAATGCGTTTGTCCTTTTTGTATGGAAAGTAAATTATCACACAAGTGGCTATAATGAAATGTACAATTGTAACATATTGGCTTTCCACTTATTCCTAATTCTTCATCGGCTCCGTAGTGTCAGATACTGGTGCCGATTCTCTTATTCACAAACTAACCTTAATTTAAGTTAAGTGCACCTTCCTCTTTCCATTTCATTAAGAAAAGGACAGAAAATAAAATAGTTAAGTCCTGTCAAATTAAGACTCTCCATAGATAATTTAGACGCGATTAAAAACATGTCGCCTAAAAATACGTCGATTTACTTCAGGCGCTGTCTAATTTGACGGGATCAAACTAAAATGTATCTTTTCTCCTTGTCTTTAAGAAATGGAAAGAGAAAGATGTACTTAACTTCATTTTAGTTAAGTTTGTGTACAAGAGAATTAGCGCCATACCTAACTAAACTCAGATCAGGCAGATCGGTTTTCACCACAATGGCTTCTTTTTAAAGTGGAAGATATCAGCTAGCATAAATTATGTTTACTTTTAAAACAGTTTATTTAATATAACTAACTTAACTTTTTAAACCTTTGAACACAAGTGATTCGAGACACAATAGAAAGATACAGACAACCGGCTGTCGCTTGGTCGTCGAAAGGTTCATAATGAATTAAACGACTTATATAATTGAACATTTCTATACCTCACTATTAATATTGTTAGGATTTGTACCATCGACGTGAAACCCTGCGACCCAAAAGAAAGGCAGCGTCTTGACGGATCATGCAACAATCTCAAGTATCCCAGCAGAGGTACTCATCGCACTCCTAGTATCAGGCTGCTTCCACTTGATTTTAGTCCAAGTAAGTAAATTTGGTTATTAGTCTTATTTTTTAAATTAAATTTTGACTCCATCACAACTATATTCACAAAGACATTGGGCGTTTTGGGCTCCAAAAAGTAACGGTAATAATTAAAAGTAATTTATTTGATGTTGAAAAAAAAATAAGAATGTCCAAGTCGCTTTTCTTTCAGAGATATTAAAGACAAGGAAAGATAATCTCTGAAAGATCAGAACACTGAAATTGTTTTTGGTAAAGATTATTGTTCAACACAGTTGGAACTGTAAATAATAATTTATTTTATTGATTGCGTTTTGTTTCCGGGAATCAATTTCGAAACATTTATGGTCATTCTCCTTTCAGATTATGAACCTAGAAAAGCTGCGGATGGCGGTGATTTAGAATTACCAAGAAGATTACGGACTAAACTTTTAAGTGGTGGCACAGTATCAGATTTGAGAATAACTCAACTGGTTGCATACTACATCTTATTTACTATAGGAGATGTTAACTCAATCCACGACCCTCGTAAGTATTACAGTTTAATATTTGGTTAGTTCTGTTCCGTCGATTGATATGGATTCTGCTTGATCATCATCATCTCCCTAGCCTTTTCAAAGTTGTGGACAATTTCCAGCCTAACCGGGTTGAGCTGAATATAAGTGTTTAACGTAAAGCGTCTGCCTATCAGACCTCCACAACCCAGTAACTGGGCGACACGATACTCCTTGGTTAGACTTGTCAGACTTTCTGACTTACCCGTAACGACTGTCAAAGTTTTACGAATTACAACCAAGACCTATGGCTTTGCGTGCTTTCTGAGGCACGGAATGTTACATAAGAAAGTACACAAGAATTGTAATAAATACAACCTGTAATTAATTTTACATTGGTTAATTTTTCGTGGTTCGGTTATTCATGACAAATTTATAAAACTAAAACATTTAGGCCTATCAAGGAGATAAACTTATTTGAAGAGTTTTCGAACACACGTGTCTTGATAGACAATAGAAAGACAATAGCAGCCCGACAGCCGGCTGTCGGTTGGTCGTTGAAAGGTTAACTACCTTGCATTATCAGACCTCTTAAAAAATATCGGTCGTAAAGTGACACAAAAATCTTGTTAATTTTGCTTGACACTACTTCCAATATTGTGTCACTTTACGACAGATTATAAGATTTTTCGTGACACTACTACCAATATTGTGTTACTTTTACGACCAATATTCTTTATCTGTTGTAATAAATACTTAATTTTATTTTACCGATAACTGATATAAAAACGAAAAGTAATAGTCACGACAATACAATAACAACATGGAATCATCAAACCATTCTAATGATGGATCCTGAATAATAACAATTCTTTCTTCAGCAACACAAACGTGACGTGATGTTGTTTTTTGCTCGCTGGCTTGTTTGCCACTTCTCATATAAAATAAAATATAATAAAAATCATAAAAAAAAATACAATAGAAAGGAGGCCCTTGGAGCTCCGTAACGAAACTCGTGTCCTAGTCCTATACGGATTTGATAAAATTATGTTAGCTTGGTCGCGTCTTATATAATTAAGGACACCATCATCTCCCTTGCCTTTTCCCAACCGTGTTGGGGTGGGCTGCCAGCCTAACCGGATTCAGCCGGATACCGGTGTTTTACGTGGAGCGACTGCCTATCTGACCTCCACAACCCAGTAACTGGGCGACACTAGACTGGCCAGAGTTTCTGACTAACCAGTAACGACTGTCAAAGTTCTACGAATTACAACCGGGACCAACGGCTTTACGTGCTTTCCGAGGCACGGGATGTCAGTGATGTCTAAGATAAACTTTAGAAAGTACATATGAATTAAAAAGGCACATTGGTACTTGCCCAGATTCGAACCCACAACCTCTTACACGAGAGGCGGGCGCCTTATCCACTGGGTCATCACGACACTTATATAATTATATAGGTCATACAATAAAATAAAAGCTATTAATATGACATTTAAAATAACATTAATCATAAAGTGATTCAGCATGCAGAAAAATCTTTGACAGAGTTACACACGTTATCACAGCAAAATGATAGTCTGCTATTATTTAGTCTAGCTAGTCTTCGTATGTTGGTGCAATCATCATCATAAAACTGTGTTGGTCAACTGAATATATTCAGTTGACCAACACAGTTTGGCCTCTCCCAAATCTTAAATTAATCTTAGCTGTACCCATCAGTTGCTCTTAGTAGCTTCTTGTAAATCATCGCTCCATCTGGCCAGGAGGCGTTAACGTTCTCTATGTGGTTTCTACCGCAAAACATTTTGACTCCAACGATTGTCCATATGATGACCAGCCCATGCCACTTCAGTATCCTGGTGTCGGGTAGCTATGTATTATAGAGATCTGTAAAGTGATATATAAGGTCATGAAGTAATACAATACGTGCCCATATAAACTTTAATACCCTTCTTCATCACCAACTATAATAGTAAACATATTGTATAATTCTAGTAAACTACTTGATGAATATAAAATACTGCTGCGAGCCAGAAGGTAAGAAAGACCCCAGGTGTACTCCGATCAAAGTCCCAGTGGATGATCCAGTGCATAGATTTTCTGGAGTCGGCTGTATGAACCTCACCAGACCTCAGAGCTTCCAGACATTTGGGTGTCTTGATCATGGCACTAAGTTTGTCAGGGTAGGTAAACATTTATTATATTAACATAAAACTACTAGCTTTTGTCGGTGTCGCGATATGTGGTCACGAATTCATGAGGACCAAATTTTTTAAACAAATGTGGTAAATTATATTAAAGAAAACTTTTCACCCTGTATAATTTTTACTTTCATTTTCATTACGATTTCAAACAACATCTTACATATTTTGTAGACTTTTGCTTTTTTATTGGATACAACGTGACATATTTTGCTTTGAATAAAGGACCATTAGATGGAAATTGTTAAATTCTCCGTATCTTTCTGCTTTAGATAAATTTCCAAAATTCACTGTATGATTTATCCAACACCTACAATCCAGCACCTGGTAACATCGACAAACTAAGGACATACAAGAAAGGGTTGTTAAAAATAGAAAAAGAGAACGGTGCGTTATATCCGCCGTCAGATCCCACTGCAAGACTTTGTTTTTTGAACCAACTTCCTAGGGAAAAACGATGCAACCTATATCGTAAGTACCAATTAACAACCATTAGAAAATAACTTAGGACTGCCATAAGACTCCAAATTTGGTAAAGCCCGTACAGTGGTAACCAGACAATTTATATAGTTTATAAATACATACATTAGTATCTATATCGTTATATAATTAAATAGTAAACTGACTGATTGATTAATATATCAACGCACAGCCCAAAAACCTAGGTCTAGAGACAAAATCTTGGAGGGTGTAAGCATCCATTAAGAAAGGGTTTTTGGAAAACCGAACCCAGTCGGAGTAAAATGGTGGATGGAAAGTAAACCCAGACACGAAGGGTTCACCCTTGTTTGGCAGAACAACGTTTTGTCGAAAATCACTCCGGCTAATTTTACTTAGAATAAAGCCATTTCGTAAAATTATTCATTTGACCGAATAGTTAATTGGTAGATTTTTATCAAGCATATTTATTTCTTTAAAATAATGTCATTTTACCGAATTTTCAAATGCACTAATTTTATTTAAACTAATGTTTTATCAGACTAACTTTGGTAAAAAATGCGTTTCACTGATTAGCATCGTCAGTCCAAAATTAGGGCGCCCCGACTCGGACAGGTTAGGTTAGATGGAGGTGGCGGGGTCGTAGTGAGCGAGCGAAGCGAGCGAACAGACCCCGCCACCTCCTTCGTGGTTATTTTTTTTAAACCACCCAGAAGTAGGAGCCCCGCGAAGCAGGACTCCGTCGACTATCCTGTTTAGATATTAGAATACAAATTGATGGAAATTTTGTTTTAACTTAACATAACAGCACAACTTTAACCATGGATATCTCCATATCAATGGAGTTCTGCGAGATAGGGATGGTATTAAATATTCGATAAAATAAATGTTATACCACCTGAACATTACATTAAATGAATATTTAACCTCATGATCAATAGCGCAAAGGCTGTTATCGCAAATAAATATTCGATGAAATGAAAATTATTTTAATCGATATTATACAAAGTGATTATTTTCTTAAACGTTGTTCGAATAAGTAATATTATATCAAAAGTTGTTCTGTGAAACAAGGGTAAACCGACTAGGAGGCTCGGGCAAAGCTAGTTATAAATGAATTATACCCAGACACAACTAACATTGCAAAAAGATTTTTCTAGGGTGTTAAACATTACCACCACTCCTAAATTAACTGTCATGACAACTAAACATTAGACCTACAGGTCAATGGTAATTCATCTTTTACATAGTCATTAATCATATCATATTTCACTAAAGTTCATAATATTCTTTGACAGAACCAAACAACGCTATTGGCCCGAATCTTATTAACATCATGTTCTACAGACAACACAATGTAATAGCTAAGGAGTTGTGCAAGCTGAACCCCTCCTGGGACGATGAACGTCTTTTCTTCACTGCACGAGATATTAACATTGCCATATCACAGCAGATATTACTTTATGAACTTCTACCTATTTTGTTGGGTTAGTATTTTTTATCTGGTGACCTTGAATAAAAAAAGTAAACAATAGTTTTTAATAAATAACGGTTATGATATATAATAAGTAAGTACTGGCGAGGAACATAGCTCCCACCTTACTCTTTCCCTGATTGACTAGTTTGAGTGGAGAGTCGAAAGAGCAAACGTACTCGGGGGAAAGAATTATTCTAGTGAGATACTGGTAGGGATTTTGACCGTACTTCCAGGATTGTCCTAATAGCCGTGGAATACCTCACGACTCCTCAAGCACCTCAAGGTATGGTGCCTTCTTGTAGCTACGTCACTAATTTGCTTGGGGCCGTTTTCGGAGGCCCATTTACTGGGAGTGCAAGTAAAAAAAAACCTGCCATTTATCCTTGTATATAAATATTGGTCAGGCAGGGGCCATAGCCATTCAATTGTTAATTTTATTTTATTCCATGACCTTTAATAAACCAACAATTACCGGGGGTTGTCCTTAGGTGCATTTGCGTGGTGCATAGAGGGATAGTCGCCGGTTGGTGTCTCACTTTATATTAATAAAGCTTTGTTTAACGGACCTCTGCGAGTTGGTTTCGGCCCTTCGTCTGCCTTCAAAAGGTCCCCGGGACCCCAAAGTTCCGAGAAAAGTAAAGTTTAAAAACAATTAATAAAGAATTTTAGATTAAGAATAGAGTCCTTTTTTATTTGTTTTATAAATAGATATATTAACATTTTGCACCATTTTTAGGCAAAAAAAATATGATTAGAGAAGGTATCATATCCGAAGATGGAGGGTTCAGATGTATGTACAATGAAAACATGCCACCGCAAATATCAGATGAATACATTTATGTGCACCGATGGTACCACACCATACAGGAGGCTACCTTGAAGTTTGTATTACTTATTTTTTGTATTTTTATTATTATCTAGCTTTCACTTATAAGTACTAACCGTGCGAGCTAACATGGCACCTGGCTCGAAAACAAACCTCTCCCCGCGACCCCGCGCGACGCCCCGCTCTCGTCTTACCAGTAGCGTTAGCATCACTATTACATTATACGGAACAAGTTTAACTATAATGGCGGATGTGCAGAAACAGATTTTCAGGCGTGCACGTAATTTTTTTGTACAACTGTTACTAAGTAGTTTATTCTGTCACGTTTAAAACGTCATAGTATGTTATGAGAATCAACTAAGCACAAAATAAATGTTATTATTTAAAATAAAATAAAAAAAACAGAAAGGATTGGGCCCGGGCTAGCACAATGTACAGCAAATAAAATTTAATATTTTTTATTTTTTAAATGGTGTTAGCGTATACCTGTCATCTGTCATAATAATAATAATAATAACCCGCAGGGCAGCTTGTGGCGAGCTGTCGGGCAGTAGCGACCCCCGCGGACCTGACCTCCTGGGAGACCCTTTGTTCTTCATCTCTGGCTTGCCTTCATTGGCCGGCCAGAGTGAGCACTGACGAGGAACAAGGCTCCCACCTCTCTCTTGCCTTAATTGGCTGGTTAGAGTGGAGATTCGCAAGAGCAAACGTGCTCGGGGGAAGGAAGTATTCCAGTAAGATGCTGGTAGGGATCTTGACCGTACTTCCGGGATTGTCCTGATAGCCGTGGAATACCTCTCCACTCCTCTAGCACCTCGATATATGTTGCCCCCTTGTCGCTACGTCACTTTGTGCTAGCGGCCGTTTTCGGGGGCCCATTTACTGAGTGTGCAAGTCACCCCCTGCCTTTTTATCCGTGCTTTCAAACATTGGTCAGGCAGGGGCTATAGTCCCTCCATAGTCTTAAATACCTAGTCCACCTAAAAACCCAAACCCATAGTTCAAATTTTTTTTTGTTTGCTACATAGTTCTACAATAGTCTCACTAACCGGGGATTATCCTTAGGTGCACCTGCATAGTGCATATAGGGATAATCGTCGGTTGGTATCTCATTTCTCATAAAATTCTCAAGGGGCCTCTGCGAGTTGGCTTCGGCCCCTCGTACGCCTTCCAAAGGTCCGGGACCCCAGGGACCCGAGAAACGTAAGACGTTAAACAAATAATAATAATAATAGTTCGCCTGGCGTCCCAGTTCCAGTCAGCCTTAGAGTCTGGGTCGCTACCCCAATTCCTAACTACTGGAATTACCCACTTGCTCCACAAATCAGGTAGTACTACGGAACCCAAAAATTATAGACCAATTACTTGTTTACCCACGGTCTATAAGATTCTTACATCTATTCTGAGAGCTAAAATTAATAGTCATATTAATAATAATTCTATAATGTCCGCTTCTCAGAATGGATGTAGGAATGGGTCCCGTGGTACTAAGGAGCTGCTCCTCATTGACATGGCCATTAGTCAGCAGGTTCGCCGTTCTCGGAAGAATTTGTCGACATGCTGGATAGATTACAAGAAGGCCTATGACTCGGTGCCACATACATGGCTCATGAGGGTGCTGGAATTGTATAAAGTAGATGCAACTCTGCGCACCTTCTTGATGTCGTGTATGGGGCAGTGGAGTACGGTCCTTCACTATCCAGGGTGTCGGCACATCCGAGAGAACAGCGAACCAATAAGGATTGAGCGAGGCATATTTCAGGGCGATAGTCTGAGTCCATTGTGGTTCTGTTTGGCCCTGAATCCTCTCAGCACATTGTTGGAGGGTTCAGGACTAGGCTATCGGTTGCGCAGAGGCGGTCAGGTTATATCTCATCTCCTGTACATGGATGATCTGAAACTCTTTGCCCCCACTGAATTGCAACTGATGAAGCTACTGAAGGTAACAGAAACTTTCAGTAGTGCCATCAGGATGGAATTTGGTGTGGACAAATGTGCAGTCATGCATGTAAAGCGAGGGGAGATTGTGGAATCCGGGGGGACCCAACTTTCGGATTCCATACACCTTAGGTCCCTCTCTTCAACCGAAACCTACAAATATTTGGGTATGTCGGAAGCGTTAGGCATCAATATCGCCGACATGAAACAAGCGTTGAGGGAGCGCTTCTTTGGCCGCCTGAATAAAGTTTTAAATAGTCTTTTATCAGGCGGGAACAAGGTGCGCGCCTTCAACGGTTGGGTCATGCCGGTGTTGATGTACTCTTTCGGCGTACTCAAATGGACTCAGACAGAACTGGACGCCCTGGATAGAAGGATCCGTAGTCTGCTGACCGCAAATCGCATGCATCACCCACGATCGTCGGTAATGAGACTGTATATTCCGCGGAAGTGTGGTGGTCGAGGCTTTCTCAACGCCAAGACCATGCACAATCGTGAGATATGCAGTCTCAGAGAGTATTTCCTGAATGCCGACGTGGGGATGCATCGAGATGTAGTTTGGGTAGACAAGGGCCTCACCCCGCTCTCCTTAGCGAACGAGAACTGGCGCAAACCTATAGTAATGGATACTGATGACCGCAAGATGGTATGGCAGAGCAAGGAGCTCCACGGACGCTTTTATCGAGTCCTACATGGACCAGATGTAGATTTCCTGGCGTCCGTATCCTGGCTGCGTTTCGGTGACCTCTTTGGGGAAACCGAAGGTTTTGTCTGTGCGATAATGGACGAAGTTATGATGACGAACAACTACCGGAAATACATTGTGAAGGACGGCACGGTTGACATATGTCGGGCATGCCACCGTCCCGGGGAATCAATCCGACACATTATTTCTGGGTGTTCTAGTCTGGCTAACGGAGACTATTTGCACAGACACAACCTTGTAGCCAGGATTATTCATCAGCAACTTGCTCTGAAATACAATCTTGTGGAAGCAGAAGTACCGTACTATAGGTATGTGCCCGACCCAGTTCTTGAGAATGACCATGTCACAATGTACTGGGATCGATCTATCATTACTGACAGGACTGTTGTTGCTAACAAGCCTGACATAGTGGTGATAGATCGATTAGAGCGTCGTGCAGTGATTGTTGATATTGCTGTCCCGCATGACGAGAATCTCGTGAAAGCTGAGAAAGATAAACAGACCAAATATCTCGACTTGGCTCGCGAGGTTGTCGACATGTGGGATGTGGATTCAGCAGTCATTGTGCCGATAGTCGTGACGGCTAATGGCATAATAGCGAAGAGCCTCGACCAACATCTAAGGAGGCTCTCGCTAGGCAGCTGGGTCAAGGGTCTGGTGCAGAAAGCGGTACTCCTGGACACGGCGCGTATTGTCCGGAGGTTCCTCTCTCTGGAGCCCTGACCACCGGTAGCTTGGATCCTGTTCCCGATGCCGGTGGGATACTATTTTTTATATTTTTAAATGTTATTTTTCTTTTTTATATTAATATTTAAAAATGTAATTAATGTGTAAAAAAATAAATAAATGGAATAATAATAATAAATGCTTTATTTTGACCAACATTGTTTACATTATAATAAACCCACCAAACTGCGTAACAGTTTGTCGGCGGGATATAGTGTTAGCCAAAAATCAAACATCTTCATTTTTTGCACTTAGTACTTTAAATGTCACTCATTCAACCCAGGTGCCATGTTAGCTCGCACGGACAGTAACCTTTTACTTTTTTTATTAAAAAATAAGGTTTATATAATGTATAATGAATGCACATTATAGCTTAATCGGTTGAAGAAATCTAAATATAGATATCTAAAAGCTTTTTAAGAGCCAGGTTATTTAAAGATTTGTAACACCTGTGAAGCTGCGGCAAGTTGCCAGTAAAAATTATTGATATTTTGATTCTAGGTTATACGACAAGGACGGATATTTCGTTAAAACATTTCCTTTGGTTAATGCTACTGGTCGAACCGGGCTTTTAACTGTAGACAACAACGCAGTGCATATCACTCAAGGCATGTTTAGACAACCTGGGGCCGCAGCTGACCATATTATAGATTCTGAGGTAAGTATAAGTTCATCGTGAGTACTTAGTATATTTTCCAGGTTGAATTTGACAGTTTCAATAGAAACCTAGACTACAGATAAAGGCAAATGCACTCAATCTTATAGTCGAAAGTCGGACCGCAATGCCATTCGCCCATTCAGATTTACTATGTAGAATACCTATAATAATACGAATACAAATATTAAGTTTGTATTTAAGTAAAAGGGCCTAATTATACAGATTTATGAAATTTCCGAGAAGAGATTACTGGATCAAGCAAAAGAGAAAGAGTCTTGAGAGTTAAGAATGTTTAAGTCTTAAGAGAGACCCAGAATCTTACTGACCTGGTCTGTCACGGCCAGCTAGTTTCAAATGATGGCGAGCGATAGGTAGCTCGCCGTTCGGCTAGGACCAGGACCGCGTAGACGGCGCGTTTTGTTCCACGCGCGCCTCAAAGATAAGGAGTCAGCACAGGAAGGGGCCCAACAGGGCCAACGCCTGCCGGGGTTGCGGAATGTTTATAATAGTTACCGTGACCCTGGAACATAAAGGGCAATCGAAGGAACATGAGTGGGTTTTAGTCAGTAAGAGTCTGACACGCCCTCCCGTCGCACCCAGGACGGGAGCAGTCATTGGATGATTTCCCACTCACCAAAAAAAAAAAAGCTAGTTTCAAATAAATGCTGAAGACAAGGGATGATGACATACAACTTTATTTTGAAGGGTTTATCAACGCAACTGTACCTAATGTATTTGCGTTTTTATGTTCTAGATGGCTAATAGAGTTTTTGGTGGAACTCAATTCTCTGCGGATGTTGGTGCTAGTGATTTATTCAAAGGAAGAACCTTTGGGATGCCTCCTTACACAAAATTCAGAGAATATTGCAAGAAAAAGTCATACGAAAGCTTTTCTGATTTAATAGACAGTATTAGCCCCGAGGTAAAGCAATTAGATATCTCAAGTTTTACAGTTCATAAGCACGTGATAAATATATATTTTATTAGTTTTCCAATAGACTACAAATACGTTCCATATAGTGTAATGATTAGGAATTGACATGATTACTGTGTATACATATAAACATACAGTAATGATGTTTGTCAACCATGCCGGCAATGGTTGACTGCATCAGAATGGGGATGTGATAATAACCGTGGGTTGCACTTGCGGTACTGCTAGTACTACAATTTTCGGATTCTTAAAAATGGTACCAAAATTAGTCGTAGTATCATAATGGTAGTGTAATAGTGACCCCGAACCACTTGGAGAACTGACATCTTCTCCCAAATCAACAGTTTACTAGTTTCTTGATTTTTCATTGATATTTCTGATCTTTTTATTCCAGCGATTATACCGCTTGAAGCAAAGCTACAAAAGTGTGCCAAACATAGACTTGATGGCAGGGTTATGGGTAGAGAATATCGTGGAAGGTGGAAAAGTTCCCGAAACTCTGTACTGCATCGTGATAGAAGAATTAAAACGCATCCTTTCCTATAATAGGTTCCATTATGAATGTCCAAAAAGACCTCATGCGTTTACTGAAGGTGAGTATTTTATATTTTGAAGTGTTTATATCCATTTGAGTTTTTGCCAAAAATTCATTCTGTGTTTTACATTCTATCTTTTAATTTTTTAGTCTAAGTCCAAACCTGACCTGGATTAACAAGAATGTACTTTTTGAACTAATCTCAAACCCAACAGTTTCTTTCACAATTATGAGTTGTGAGTCAGTATACACCATAAAATATGTTCTTTATCTTCGTCTCTTGGGTCTAATTCATTATCATACATATTCACTTTTCACTGTTTCTGTGCAATATAAAATAAGTATATATTTCTATTTTTATCTTTCTAGAACAACTAAAAGCGATACGAAAAGTGACAATAGCAGGCGTGTTATGTACAGTTGGTGACGGAGTTACTGAGATACAGCAACATGCCTTCCGCACTATATCATCCAAGTAAGTTACAAAAAGTCAATTATGTCCATATAATCATCGGAAGATCCAGAAATATTTAATAGTTTTAATTCTTTGAGTGTCGATAAGATTTAGTCCGTTGAATAATTCTAATTTATACGACCTGGGTACTCTGATTGTTACAAATAAAACATATATTGTATTTACAGCAATCCGTTGATAAAGTGCAGTTCATCTAAAATTGGAAAATTGGACCTGACTCCATGGAATGAAGATAAATACGACTTTTCGTGTGATGATAATGTTGATAATAATGATGGTGATGAAGATGATGATCATGATAATGATGACAATGATCATCATGATAATGATGACAATGATCATCATGATAATGATGACAATGATCATCATGATGATGATCATCATGGTAATGATGACAATGATCATCATGATAATAATGACAATGATCATCATGATATTGATGAAGATAATGATCATCGTGATAATTGTAATGATGAAGATAGCGATCATCGTGATGATGGTAATGATGAAGATAGTGATCATAGTGATGATGATGATGATGAAGATAATGTTGATGATAGTGATGATGATAGTGATGATGAATAATAAAATGAACAATTGTAAATTATATGTACAATTATAACATGTAACGTACGTATGTAATAAGTAAGTTAAGGCGATAAACACACTGGCGTACGTCAGATCAAGCTACGTGACGCGGGTTTATCGCCTAGAATATCGCATAGTATTGAAAACAAGTAAAAATAAGAAACGAAAAAAAATAGAATTCTACAATTCTGTCCATTGAAATGAACAAAAAAAAATTAAGCATATAACAATTTTCTACAAATAAAACATTTACATAGTTATCGCTGTTTTATTTCATTCCTATTAAGTTTAATTAAGGTACATGTTCTTTTACAGTCAACTTTTAATTTAAGTGTACTTTTTTAGTTTATCTTGGTTTAGTGTAGTGGATAAGGCGCCCGCCTCTCGTGTAAGAGGTTGTGGGTTTGAATCCGGGCAAGTACCAATGTGAGTTTTTCAATTGATTTATGTACTTTCTAAAGTTTATCTTGGACATCGTTGACATCCCGTGCCTTGGAAAGCACGGTCCCGGTTGCAATTCATAGAACTTTGACAGTTTGTACGGGTAAGCCAGAAAGTCTGATCATTCTAACCATGGGGTACCGTGTCGCCCAGTTACTGGGTTGTGGAGGTCTGACAGGCAGTTGCTTTACGTAAAACTCTGGTAGTAAGCTGTTTCCAGTTAGGCTGGAAGCTGACACCAACATAGTCGGGAAAAGGCTAGGGAGATGATGATAGTTTAGTTTATCTTACATCGGTCAAAGTTAACATTGTAAAGAGAACCTGGAGGAGTCCTGGAATGTCAGAAACTGCTAATCCACTTTCAGTTGGTCATGTTGAAGGAAACTATTCAGTATCGATTCTAATTCCAAATATGTAAAAAAATAACTCCTTAATTTTTGACCTACCTCGAAAAATTAATAAATTATTGTCACGCGCCCTAGATACCTACCCGTCAAATTATACCTGCCCTCGGTATTAAGATCAGAAATCGTAGTTGCATTGAAAAGTATAAGGTTACGATAAATAAACATTGCATAACATGTGCATCGATAAGGCAATATCGCTGTCTCTGTCACACACGAGCTAATTACGATGGGAAGATAAAGATGCAGCTAAGTCAAAGTATACGTTAAGTTTTCTACCTGAGAAAGTCTTTAATTTTTATTTTTACTATCCTAATGTATGTATTTCTCTACAAAGCCAAAATATTAGGAAACTACAACTAAATAAAAAAATCAATTTACTTCAGAGTTTTGAAAACATTATATAAGGTGTAAAAAAAATAACTGCAAGAAAAGTAAGTACTTGTTTAGAATTATAAGTAAAAAATATTTGCGGAAAAAGATTTCAAAATTACCAACCCGTTTCGGAGTTAAGCAATATTTTAACTTCGCACATAATTGAATATGCGCACTGTACGGTGCACGCGCACCGGCGTCGTCGTCACACGCGTGGGTCGTTTACCCCTGCGATACGACATGCGACGGTGCGCAAAAAAGTATTTAACTAAATTGTTTTATTTATGTCAAAATATAAAAGTGCTCCAAAAAATATTTTTTTAGTGTGTTTGTTTTTCGATGTCGGGTAAGTGGACGAAGTTCTTGCAGTTAATTTTTTAACACCTTATATACAGCATAATCTTTTAAGTGATTTTACATTAATCCTTTGAACACACGTGATTAGACACAATAGAAAGACAATAGCAGTCCGACAGCCGGCTGTCGCCGAACGGTTAATATAAGAAAGTACTGAAATCAAACAATCAAATTGTTAGTTTGCCATCCTAAGATATAGTAAATTTCTTACACAATACTTGTTTTTTTTTTATTTCTTTGAAGCGTTATCAAATACAGTTGAATAACAGAACTAAAACTGTAGTATCTTTTATTGAATTTCGTAAAGATACTCAATGAGGTCAAACAGATACACGTGGATTGACTCGTTCTTGCTCGTAGATTTAGGCACAAAAACAACGAAAGCCACGTAAAATATGACAAGAGAAATTTAAAAATAAAAAAAAATTAGAACTCCGCCCCCAAGTTGTTCAGATCGCGACTGCAATCAACAAAATAACTGATAACTTCCATACGGCTTATCCGATTTTGATAAAACAAGTCTAGTAAGTAAATATTATGACGGGCCTTTGGTCTAGTCTTTAGTAGCCCTGACTGCTAAGCCGGAGGTCGTGGGTTCGATTCCCACCCAGGACAAACTTTATGTGATGAGCATGGATGTTTGTTCTGAGTCTGGGTGTGATTTATCTACAATATGTATGTATTTAAAAATTATATAAGTATGTTTATCAGTTGTCTCGTTACCATTACACAAGCTCTGCTTAGCCGTGTGTGAGTCGTCCCAAGATATTTATTTATTGCTAGCTATTTAACTTTTAAGTAAAAACCTTTATCAAAAAGAAACCTAATTCCACAAAAGTAGTTTCAGACAAATTAGTTGCTAGTTAAAGACACAATAATCTATTATTTTCAACTTCAGATTTTATCTACTGTTACTGTCGCACATCAGTCAATCTATGACGCCAAGATAGAGACGAGGAATAGCTAAAGCAAAGTAAGGTACAATCTCTGGCGGGGGCGTGGAGAATGCGCGTACGAATCCTGCCGGACGAGAAACACTGTAATGGTTTTTGCCGGTAATAGTCCGGCACAAACCCAGTCTCTTGACCAGAAATTTAGAATTTCATTAGAATTTCACACGATAAAAAAAAAGATTTGATCTTAATCTTTAATTCTTTCATAGTTTAATTTGTCACTCTATCGGTGTGATTAAATGCCAAATTGCAGCTTTCAGTACTAGGTCTGTGGTCAAACCATTTATAGTAAGGTCATTTATTTCACTTAGACTTGACTAAGGCCGTTTACAGGCATTTCCGAATTGTCAAAGAGTCGGTCAGATAGTCAAAGAGGTGACGCTAGTTGCCTATTTTAAAACGTAGGTAGATCTCTATGGAGAAGAACAGGTAAGAAACTCCACAGACATTCTTTTCAAAACTTCACGTTTTAAAAAAAACGTGCTTACATGATTTTTGGTGCTTCTATATGTGAAAACAATACAGGTAAAATAGCAAAATAAACAATAAAAAAAGAAAATAGTTATGGCAGTTAAGAGAGATAACCAATTTGAAGGGACAGTATCTGTTCACGAGCATGACGCTGAGCATCAGCACTATTTAGCTCAACCATTTGGAAGGAAACCAAATGTTCTAACGCTCTCGCCACCGTCAGCGAGACTTTCAAGCGGGCATGACGATGCTCTCAACCGCCATGTCAATTAGTGTCAATATTACGCTAAGTAATTAATAACCGCTCCGTACTCACATTTACAATTTAAACAAAAGTTATTAAGTTAAATAAACCAAAGTAATTCAATACGCGCACTTTAATTATTGCCTATAAAAATAAGCGAAGAGCATTTGAGCCGAGTACAAATAAATAGATAGCCAGAAATGCTAAAACTACACGAGTTTTTGTTGATTAAGTAACTAAAAAAGAAATTAAATGTTCTTTCAACTGTAAATAAAGTATGTCAGCGTTATTTGGAAAAATAAAGATACTGTTAAATAATAATGAGCCTGTTGAATAATGAGTGAGTGAAATTTGACAAACCTTAAAAATGGTTACCTAAAACCTTAAGGATTGGTGTTAAATAGTCTAACAGCGCTAATTTTCACTTAGTCTGTCTCAAGCTAGGAAGATGGGCACACGTCTAATCCTTCTGACGTATGTCAGTCTGTGTGTTGGTGGCTTGAACGCTGTTCTTTATGATTGCGTTTCTGGCAAACCTGTGAATAAAACCCAGCTGAGGATTTATGAAAGGAGAAATAATACAGAGTGAGTTTTAGAATCTGTTATGATTTTGCTCTATTTTAAAGCATCATCATCATCATCAGCCTATAAGGGTCCACTGATGGACATGTTCTCGCCCAACTTTTTCCAGCGCATGCGGTTCTGTGCTGCTTGCATTCAACGATTCCCTGCAACCTTAACAAGGTCATCTGTCCATCTGGCGGGAGGACCTGAGAGGAGAAGCAGAAACGCAGTATTAGCAGACGGCTCTATAAGCAGAACTCCATCCAAATCCATTCTCTATCACCAATTACTCCTTAATGTCAGAATATTCATTACTTAAACCCATTCTTGTTACTTTTACCCTTCGAAATCCAGTGACGAAATGAATTAGAACAAATAATGTCAACGTGGCAGTGTTTAGGGCACATCGATTTTTTCATGTTTAATTATGACATCAATATAATAATTGAACCTTATACCTTACTATGTATCTTGTTAGAATTTGTACCATCGACGTGAAACCCTGCGATCCAAAAGAAAGGCAGCGTCTTGACGGATCATGCAACAATCTCAAGTATCCCAGCAGAGGTACTCATCGCACTCCTAGTATTAGGCTGCTTCCACTTAATTTTAGTCCAAGTAAGTACATTTCATTTATTATCTTCTTTAAAAAAAGTCTAAAATAGCAGTATAAATATTATCATAAAAAGTTTAAAAATATAAAATTGGTATAGTTACAAAAAAATTGCTCAACACGAATTTCAGTTATACAATATGTTGATTACATCAGCAGCTTTGAAACACCAGAGGGCCTAGACAAGTGGCATTGTAGAATTGATAGCGAAAACGAATAGATTGACAAATGTTTGGAATTGACATTAAGGACACAGAACAAACAATCATGCTCATCATAAGTTTGTCCTGGGGAGAATCGAACGACCAGCTTAGCTGTTAATAGTAATTTCGTTGGGTGCGGGTGACGCAGGACCGATGCATGTGGAGATCTTTAGGGGACCATACATTTAACAATCTATTCGTTTTCGCTATCTATTCTAAAATGCCACTTGTCTAGGGGGGCTGCTGTGCTGACGTGGTTGTCGAAACACGTTTAATGGTCTATCTTGTTTCAGTCTTACGCTTATAACTACTCAGAGGTATATCCTATGAGCGACTGCATTTCGAAAAATTCAATAAGAACATTTCGACCAGCATACAGTTAACATAGGTCTTTCGAAGCTGCGAACCTAGCGTTCTATCTACTACTTGTAACTGGCTTAACATCATCCCACAAAAATGATGTTTTATATAACTGCATCGTTGATATCGATTTAATTCTTTTTTTTTTTGTCATTATTTTAGCCGATTATAAACCTAAAAGTGAAAAATTACATGCAAGACAGTTACGAACTGACCTTCTAAATGTTGGCAGTGTATCAGATTTGAGAATCACTCAACTGGTTGCATACTACATTTTATTCACTATCGGTGATCTTAACTCCATCCATGACCCACGTAAGTATTATTTTTATTAAATCCTTTGGTTTTTTATTTTTAGATCGGTTCTGTCACCTCCTTGAAATGTAAGTGGAAATTAGATTTTTCTCAATCCTCCATTGTTTTTTCTGATTAATGTCGGTTAAGAAAAGGGAATAAAGGGGCTAATGAAAATGGCCTAAGTTGACGAACAATATGCTAAATCTTGAAACCGATAATATGCGAAATGGTTGATAAACTATATTTCAAAATGGTTCATTACGGCCTTTGCGTGGCCTGACACACACTTGGTCAATTCTCGTGACTCAGGTAATAACACTCTTTGTAATTTAGGTCGCAATATTTAACGACCTTTATTCTTTAACGGTTATCTACACTAATATTATAAAGAGAAAAACTTTGTTTGTTTGATTGTATTGAATAGGCTCAAAAACTACTGGAACGATTATAAAAATTCTTTCACCATTCGAAAGCTACATTGTCAACGAGTAACATAGGCTATATAAAATCATGCTATGTCCCACGGGAGCGAAGCAGTAACCAAAAACATAACGTTACGCGGGTGAAACCGTGAGGAACAGCTAGTAATAAATAATTTTATTTTATTGTACCGATAACTGATGTAACTTTTTTCATCGAAACAAAAACGTTACGTTACGACAATAATATACAAATTTCGCTTTTCTTCTTTACATTTATCATTTAATTTTATCATTTTAGTAAACTACATATTGAATATAAAATACTGCTGCACTCCAGAAGGTAAGAAAGACCACAGGTGTACTCCGATCAAGGTTCCCGTAGATGATGTAGTGCACAGATACTCTGGAGTCGGCTGCATGAACATCACCAGACCTCAGAGCTTCCAGACATTTGGGTGTCTTGATAAAGGCACTAAGTTCGTCAGGGTAGATATACATTTCTATTTTTATAATAAAAACTGTAGTTGCGTACAATTTTGTCCGCTTTGAAGTCGAAGTTAGAAAAAAACGAATTTTTTTTATCATGTTACAAATCATTATGTTTTTTTTAATCCCTTGTTTGTTGGCTATATCTTTATAATTTCATGAAGCGGTTAGGTTAGAACGTGTCATAGAATTATCTTCCTACGATGCATGTTTCTTAATGTAATTAGATGTGAAATATTAATACAAGATTATAAGAAGGAGATTAAAGAATTTTCTACGAATTAACAGCCTTTTTTCTATTTTAGATAAATTTCCAAAATTCACTGTATGATTTATCCAACACCTACAATCCAGCACCTGGTAACATCGACAAACTAAGGACATACAAGAAAGGGTTGTTAAAAATAGAAAAAGAGAACGGTGCGTTATATCCGCCGTCAGATCCCACTGCAAGACTTTGTTTTTTGAACCAACTTCCTAGGGAAAAACGATGCAACCTATATCGTAAGTACCAATAAAATAAAAATATTTAACAATATTTATGGAGAACTCATGTGTAGCCATCTGAGGGCCTAGACAAGTGGCATTGTGGAATAGATTGTCAAATGTATGGAATTGACATAAGCTTTCTTTACATTTGACAATCTATTCGTTTTCGCTATCTATTCTACAATGCCACTTGTCTAGGGGGCTGATTTCAAACTAGGTACTGTAGTTTATTAACCTAGACATCTGATTTATGTATGATATTTATAAACACTAGTGTTATCCACAAAATAATCAAACATGCTCATCCATCACATAAAGATTTATCCTGGGCAGGAATCGAAAACACGACCTCCGGATTAATAGTCAGGGTTACTAAACCATAGACAAACACGCCAGACAATGCTGTTTCATTTTCTATAAAAAATATATCATCACGTGTGTACATTCTAATGATTAATTATTCTTTGACAGAACCAAATAACGCCATTGGCCCGAATCTTATTAACATCATGTTCTACAGACAACACAATGTAATAGCTAAGGAGCTGTTCAAGCTGAATCCCTCCTGGGACGATGAACGTCTTTTCTTCACTGCACGAGATATTAACATTGCTATATCACAGCAGATATTACTTTATGAACTTCTACCTATTTTGCTGGGTAAGTATTTTTATCTGGTGACCTTGAATAAAGGAAGTAAGCAAAAAGTAATGATAAATATCTATTTCACGTCAAAAATCAGAAAATAAGTATCTTTACGTGTTGTTATCGATTGATACTCCATACTAATATTATAAACGCGAAGTTCTGCCTTTCTTTCTGTCTGTTCTTCACGTCTAAACCACTGAACCGACTGGAATTTGATTCAGATATAGTCAGGGACCCGAGTAGTTTTCATTTTGGAAATCTGCCGGGAACGGGAAGGAAGTCGCGAGCAAAATCTGTTAAATAATAAAAAAGTAATCAATGAATTAGATTTAATAAGAGTAAATAATAACAATAAAAAATATTAAGTGTATGTGTGTGAGAAGCAGAAAAGATTACAAGCTTTCAAAAGATTACTTAAATTCTATAAATTTTATATCCAAAAATCAATATAGTGTCTCACAAAAATCAGTAAAGTTTCCTACAAAAACCAAATACCATATCAGTAACAATTGTTCTTATACAAAAACAAACATTGATAAAAACTAAACATCCATATTTTATTTAAATACAGAAACTAACATGGATAAAAACTAAATAGCTCTCGGGATTTTCTTTTTTGTTGATTTAAAGAAAGCTTTTGACACTATAAGTCATAACCTCTTACTTGAGTATCCAGTAAACATCAGTATTACTGGCGTAACATTCAAAATATAAAATCTTATATTCCACCAAGATACCAAATCGTTAGCATTTGTGAACATCGGAGTAAACCCTAAACTATAACCCGCGGAATACCACAAGGCTCTATATTAGGTCCTTTATTATTTCATATTTACATCAATAACGTTAATGAAATCGGACTCAAAGGAAGTATCTCACTGTATACCTATCATTTTCTAGTATAAATATACAATAAATAATAATAAGTATATTGATAAAATTATAATAAAAGCTTAAAATGCTATCAATACGCGTGCTACCTGGTTCTAATGCAATCTGCTTCTTTAAACATTCGAACTCACGTGATTCGAGACACAATTTAAAGACTATATTAACCAGACAGCCAACTTTCGCTTGGTTGTTGAAAGGTTCAATGTTAGTAAAAGTAAATACATAATATTTTGTGCTGAAAATAAAAAATAAACTAACAGTAAAAAAACAAACACATAATCAAATTAATGGTGTAGTAAAGTACTTAGGTCTGATTTTTTAATGAAAAACTTACCATGATAGTATATAAGTTTAAAGACGCAGTATTTAAGATCAAACGATTATAAGTTCAAAAACACAAGACTAGACAAGCTAATCACATAAATTTTAGAGCACTGAGAACAAACTATGGCAGGAAAATGGTCGTATTATGAGGGAGCAAAACTTAGTAACCAATTCAAGAATCAAAATATCTTCCAACTTCAAAAAGACTATTAAACCTTCGAACACACGTGATTAGAGACACAATAGAAAGACATATAGCAGCCCGACAGTGTCGCTTGGTCTAGAATAGGTTAAAACACCATGTCTAGAATATGTTACACTAAACCTTTACCAATTCTTTTTTTTTTATCTTTTTCCTCATTAAATATACCCTTCACGTGATCAGAAGGCTGGCATCTACTTTCCCCAAAGAATAAGCATTGCAATTCAGCGTGGCGATGCTGCCAGCCTTCTGGGCACGCTGCCCGTCGACAGTGATGACGAGTTTTACGACGCCGACGAATAACCCCTTTCTTTTTATTTATTAATAATTGAATTTTAAGGGTTAAAGTAAATATGTATATTTTATGAGTAAAACAAAGTATCTCAAACCGTGAAAAAAGGTTTGGTAGAGTTCTTTATAAATATATTATCATTTTGCATCCTTTTTAGGCAAAAAAAATATGATTAGAGAAGGTGTCATTTCTAAAGATGGAGGGTTCAGATATTTGTACGATGAAAATATGCCACCGCAAGTATCAGATGAATACATTTATGTACACAGATGGTTGCACACCGTACAGGAGGCTACCTTGAAGTTGGTATTACTTATTTTTTGTTCTTTTATATCAAACTAGCTTTCGCTTATAAGTAACCTATTACAATGGAGGATTTTTTTAAAAAAAAGAAGGTTTGTAATGTGCATAGGTTATAAAAGCCAGGATTTTCGAAGATTCTTAACACCCATACAAAACTGAGGCGGATCGCAAGTAAAAATTGATTGATTTATGATTTCAGCTTTTATGACAAAGACGGATATTTCGTTAAAACATTTCCGTTGGTTAATTGTACTGGACGAACCGGGTTTTTAACTGTTGATAACAACGCAGTGCATATCACTCAAGGCATGTTTCGACAACCTGGGGCCGCATTTGACTATATTATGGATACTGACGTAAGTATAAGTTTATTGTGACTATTTGTTATACTCTTTACACTGAATTCCTCAACTTCAGTAGAAATCTAGACTCTAGACAAATGCACTCACTCTTGTCCGAATGTGGTAGCAACACCATTTGCTTATGTAGATTTACTGTAAATAAATAACTAACTAAAAAATATCTTGTTGTCTTCATTACTCATTAACTAAGCTTTTGACGACCAAGCGACAGCTGTCGCTTCTATATTGTCTACTGTGTCTTGAATCACGTATGTTCAAAGGTTAAATAATAATAACATAAAAAATAAGTATATTTATAAGTTGTCTGGTTACCATAGTACAAGCTAGTTAGATGGCCGTGTGTGAACGGTCTCAGGATTTTTATAGTATTAGTCAATGATATTTTAAGTAAAAAAGGCGTAGATAGGTTACCCAAACGAAATTCTATCTTCAAAAACGGCACACTAACGCACACATACGTTACACGTCAAAGTAGGATGACATGATTGAAGTAGTGCGAGTGAAAAAGAGATAAACTTCAAATGTCAACGCGATACTCAGTATAATGTTTGCCAATTGCCAAACTTTTAATGTGCCACTTTTTGACTGCATATAACCTATCTACACTTTTTTACTTAAAATATTATTGGTATTAGTCATGTATTTGACATTTTTCTTATGTTCTAGATGGCGAATAGAGTATTAGGTGGCATTCATTTCTCTTCAGATGTTGGAGCTAGTGATTTATTAAAAGGAAGAACCTTTGGGATGTCACCTTACATAAAGTTCAAAGAATATTGCAAGAAAAAGTCATACAAGAGCTTTTCTGATTTAAAAGATAGTATTAGCCCCGAGGTAATACAATTTAATATCTCAAGTTTTGTAATTTATAGGCACGTGTTAAATATTATTACCATTTTCCAATAAGGTAAAAATTCTTTAAATGTAAAGTAATGATTTCAAACTAACACGATTGCTGTGAATTTTAATCATTCAGTAATGCTGTTTGTTAAACATAATTGGCATCAGAATCGGGATGGCACCGAAAAAATTGATTGTTGTTCAAGTGTTTCATAATAATTTTATTTTATATATTATCGGATGGCAAACAACACTTTACACACTACAAAAGCTTGAAAGCAAAAAAAGGGAATGGTCTATCTGATGTTAAGCGGTAAACCTCGTCTATAGTCAAATACACTACCAGGGGTTATAGCAGACGCGTTGTCATCCCAAAGACAAAGATGATAGTATTTCATGTGCCAGTAATTACACCTTCTACCATATCCTTCAACATGGATCACAGCATTGCTGCTTTGCGGCAGATAAGACAAAGTTGGCACTTGTTTACACAATCAATCAAACTCAAACTCAAATCATTTATTTCTAAAAGACCATTTAAAAGGCACTTTAGAACGTCAAAAACAAAGAAAAATGAATCTAGTTGCCCATTCCAAAAAGTTGATTCGTATGGAGAAGAACGGGCAAGAAACTCCACACTTATTCTTTTAAAATAATGCTTTTACAATAGTATTTGTACATGGTTAATTGTGAAGAGTAGAATGTATACAATGTCAAAATCATTTCCGTCAAAAAGGATATAAACTTTAAAAATTGTGTCATTGGGAAATGGAAGCTAATCGAGTTTACGAACATTTAGTGTAACACATTTATATTTTATGAAAAATAATGTGTGAGCCAACGCATCCAACAATTAGAAAACAGAATTGTGTCTAATTTATAATTGTTGTAAAAGTAGTTAATCATTATCAGTTTAAATTAGCCACCAGTTTGGTTTTGTCATAACTGTGGATTTATCCTATGGAGCCGGACCAGAATGCTTCCAATGTACTCACTAAGACATGGATTATGTGTTTTTCATTACAACGTCTATATAGACGATCACATAAGTAGTTGGAGAGCTGACTTCTTTTGCTAAATTAGTATTGTATATCAATTTTCGATTTTTCATGGTTTGTTAATCTTTTCGTTAATCTTTATGAAATCTTTACGTTTTCAGCGTTTATACCGCTTGAAGCAAAGCTACAAAAGTGTGCCACACATAGACTTGATGGCAGGGTTATGGGTAGAGAATATCGTGAAAGGTGGAAAAGTTCCCGAAACTCTGTACTGCATCGTGATAGAAGAGTTAAAACGCATCCTTTCCTATAATAGATTCCATTATGAATGTCCAAAAAGACCTTATGCGTTTACTGAAGGTGAGTAGAATTTTGAGTAGGTAATTTCGAAATGTTGATATTCAAATTTGAGTTTTATGCCAAAAATACGTTCTTGTGTTTTGAATATTTTAGTCTAGGTTCAGACCTAGACTAAAAGATAAACAAGGATGTGTTTTTTAAACGAATCTCAAACCATACAGTTTTTTCTAATATGCATGCATTAGTTGGAGGCCCAGTATACACTTGACGCATGAGTAGCGCTCCCGATAGGTGTTAGCTCGCAAATCCGAAGTGTTAAATTACTTACCATTCTTACTGGCCATATTATGTCTACTACTTTCATTCATCTCTTTGGTCTTTGGTAATATATTTATAATTGAAACAGAATATAACTATAACTATGAAACATAACATATAACTATGTATAGAATATAACTATGTATAATAATACATAGCTATATTCTGTTTAACATTGTGACTATTTGAACAACCGTTTAAATGTTGTTTTTTTTTCTATTTTTATCTTTCTAGAACAACTAAAAGCGATACGAAAAGTGACAATAGCAGGCGTGTTATGTACAGTCGGTGACGGAGTGTCTGAGATACAGCAACATGCCTTCCGCACTATATCATCCAAGTAAGTAAAAAAATGAAATTAATTTTGTCCAAAAAAAACGTATTTGTATTAATCGGAAGATTTAAGTGTATTTTTGTCGCTTTCTGTAAATTAATACACACGTCGTATTTACAGGAATCCGTTGATAAAATGCAGTTCATCCAAAATTGGGAAATTGGACCTGACTCCATGGAAGAGTTGTGATAATTAGTTCCAAGCAAGCTAAGACGGTACATACATCGGCGATGTCAAGTCAACCGACGAAGCGCGGGTCAACTACGATGTGAAAAAGACGCCATCCCGCATACCGTCGCATGGCTCTGCGAGTGTTTATTTATTATTAAAAAAATATTAAGTATCATCATCACATAGTATTAAGACACAAATTAAAATAAGAAACGAAAAAATATTATCATACAATACTGTCGCTTTAAATGTACCAAAATCAATTTCAATTTTCAACAAATAAAACATTTACAAGGTTATCGCAGTTTTATTTAATAACTCGACTACGGCTAGGCCAAAGGAGGGTTATGATGTTGATAGGCTATGTATGTATTTGTTGCTCGTAGCGCCTAAATTTCTTATCAAAATAATTAGGCAAATGAAATAGAATTAGAAGCGTCCTGATCGTCCGCTGGTTATAGGCTATATGATGTGTCATTAAATCCTATGTAGACAATAAAAACATGATTAATAAAAAAAACAAACTAAGATAAGCATACCTATTTGTACCATTGGAAAAGGTTTCACTAGTAAGTACTTTTTAAACATGACTTGACAGTAAGTACTTTAGTTATGACTTGACAAGTGGTTACAGGACAGGTGGAGTTAAATAAAAAAAAAATTTTTAAAAATATAAAGTACGAAACACCTTTCAGTCAGAAATCTAGACTTAGGCACAAAATGATCAAGTTAAAGTCGTCGTTGCATGCATCTATATAATTATGTTACCGGCCAAACCGATTTCAGGACATACTAGTTTTGCCTAGGCTAAACTAGTTCTTCCTCGCCTCGACTCAGGGCACCCCGATTTGGACAGGTTAGGTTTGAAGGCTGGGAAATTATTATGTGTCCATATTTATCTAAACAGTAAATCTTCCGCTGAAGTTTGTCACGATTTCTGCAGCGTTAGAGACCTTCAAAAGTCTTTAATTTGTTAATCCAATATCGTTCATATTAACCATTATATCTCTTAAAGTATACGTGGCTCTTGGTGCGCGAGGACCTCTTTTCATGCTAAAAACAAATAAATATCCCAAAAATGTGTCCAGTATTTGTACAGCTTAGCCTATTATGGCTATCCGAGGCGGCGTGCCTCCTTGCCGGCGTCCCGCCGTGGGATCTGGACGCATCAGTCCTTGCACGCGCCACTGCAGCAGTGCGGCAGTGGGAACTGCCGCGGGTTATCGCGGCGCGGCTCACGGAGCTCCGGCGAGATCTCATGGTGGAGTGGATACAGCGACTGTCGCAACCTAGTGCTGGGCACGCCGTAATAGCGGCGGTAAGATCCCTCTTTGAGGAGTGGCTGGAGAGGCGCCACGGCGCTCTCACGTTTCGCTTGACACAGGTCCTTACCAGACATGGTCAGTTCGGGAGGTTCCTGTGTCGGATTCGGGTGGAAGCGACGCCTAGTTGTCACCACTGCAGCAACGGTCGCCTGGAGGACACGGTCGAGCACACGGTGGAGGTGTGCCACGCATGGGCGGACCATCGACGTGTCCTCGTAAAGGTGATCTGCAGCGGTGACCTCTCGCGCCCGGCGCTGGTTCAGGCCATGCTTCGGGGCGAGACGGAATGGGATGCAGTCGCCTCCTTCTGCGAAGCAGTTAAGCTAGTGAAGGAAGCGGCGGCGCGCGAGAGGCAACAACGAGCCTCTCGCCCCGGACGTAGACCCAGGCGAAGACGTCGAGGGTCGCAAGACGACTACCGGCCACCGTAGGCGCGGTTCTGCGGATGACGAGCGATGGGTAGCTCGCCGCCCGGCTAGGACCAGGACCGCGTCGACGTCGCGTTAGTGTTCCACGCGCGCCTCAAAGAGAAGAAGTCAGCACAGGAAGGAGCCTAACAGGGCCGACGCCTACCGGGGTTGCGGAATGTTTATAATAGTTACCGTGACCCTGGAACATAAAGGGCAATCGAAGGAATATAAGTGGGTTTTAGTCAATAAAAGTCTTATGATTTCCCACTCACCAAAAAAAAAAATGACTATCCAAAATTAATTAACCTTTCAATCTTTCTATTGTGTCTCGAATCACGTGTGTTCGAAGGTTTAACAGACATACGAAACAGATAAATAATCTGTAGTTTTGTCAAGTTTATTATATTGTGCAATGGAAAATAGGACAATTGCTAGTTGTATGAGATGACTATGTACAGACAGTTGAATTCATTTGGCACCGCTAAAAGGCATTAAAATCAATTATAATATAATTTAAAATACGTAAGCATGGTACAAGTGATTTGCGAGTGCCACGTCAATATTTGACCACATTTGCCTAAAGTCAAGTGATGTACGTGTACCGTAAAGTCCTTTGTCGTACGACCTTTCTAACAATAAATTATCCTACCAAAGCTAATTTTAAGTGAAATGCTGCCAAGGCGACACCTTATGACTTCCAATGACAAACAGCTATCGGATCTCATGTCGAGCCTAGCTTCTAAAGCGTATACAGATTTGCGAGGCATGCGTCACGAACGGCCCACAACGAATACCTTGCGCAACTCTGTGTCTGGGTGTAATTTATCTATAATATGTATGTATTTATAAATTATATAAGTATGTATATCAGTTGTCTGGTTACCATAACACAAGCTCTAAGCAGGTCTTAACTTGGAATCAGATGACCTTGTGTGAGTTGTCCCAGTATATTTATTTATTTATTTAACTCAAGTGCAAGGGCGAGCCGACTTATGTTGGAAAAATTTTCAACATCAATGTGCCTCAGTGGGAGCAATAGTTGTGGACGTTCATCGGAGAACGGTTGCTGAATCCCTACAGAGGCATTCGTTGTGCGCCGTTTGTGGTTCATGCTTCGCAAAGTCTGTATCCACCTTAAGGCAGGTCAAAGATTAGCGCCACATGCTATATGCATCAAACATTTACCTCGCCACAATTGTTGCGCCAAAATTGTTTACTACTTTATTGTAAACGTTCGTTACCAGATTTATGGGAGCGTTACATGACTGTGTTGATGGCGCCGCAACTGTTGAGGTTCATTTTTTCTGCTAAACAATAGTTCTTGTAAAAACGGTCGAACCACATTGTTTAATACAAAAACGTGCCTTTAACTCACGCTCTTGTAATTTTTATCAATTTACCATAAAATTTATTAGCAGACCTATAATAGAATTAGAAATAAATGTTGTTATTTGAATGCTTATTGTAAAAGAGGTTAAGTAGAAACATAATTCTAAATAAAGTAATTATAATTATCTATTGTGCCTACCAAATGTAACATAATTTGAATAAAGAGAAACTAGGCAAAGCTGATATCGTACTAATTCTAGAAACAAATAAAATAAAACCTAGATAAGCCTCTTTCCACCTTCCAGTTTTATAATAATATATCCAAATTGTTTATTCTAACTTAGACTATATCAAGCTAGGAACATGGTCACACATCTAATTCTTCTGACGTACGTCAGTCTGTGTGTCGGTGGCTTGAACGCCGTCCTTTATGATTGCGTATCTGGAAAACCTGCAAATAAAACTCAGCTGAGGATCTATGCAAAGAGAAATAACACAGGGTGAGTCAGCAGATTCAAAACAGAAGTATTTAATAAAATATTTGTCACATGATGTAGATCATACCACATCATCATCATCAGTCCATAAATGTCCTCCGCTGGACATAGACCTCATCCAACTTTTTAAAACGCACGCGGTTCTGTGCTGCCTGCACCCTACGGTTCCCTGCCACATTCACAAGGTCCTACATCTATCTGGCGGAAGGTCGCTTTAAGATCGCTTGCCATTACTATGCCGTCATATTACGCCACTGTCTCCAAAACTAAAACTTTTCTTCTCTTCTTTTGCTTTTGTTGTTAGGATGTGCACTGTTGATGTAAAGCCCTGTGATCCAAAAGAATGGCAACGTCTGGACGGATCATGCAACAATCATAAGTATCCCAGCAGAGGTACTCATCGAACTCCTACTGTAAGGCTGCTTCCATTTGATTTCTCAACTAGTAAGTAAATCAGTCCACATTTTGATTAAAATATTTATGTATGTTAAAATATTTGTGTATCCAAAGGTTGTCTGGAAGAAATTGCTTTTTAGCGATAAGGCCGCCTATTGTACTCTTGTATATTTGTTTGTGTTGTCCTTTACTGTTTTTGTCCTGTTGGTGTACAATAAAGAATATTCTATGTGTACAAGAGCAATATCAATATGATTTTACTTTTTAATTCAATATCATTTGTCTGCTTCCCAGAATATGAACCTAGAAAAGCCGCGGATGGCTGTGACCTAGAGTTACCAAGAAGATTACGAACTGAACTTTTGAGTTCTGGTAAAGCATCCGACCTGAGGATTACGCAACTGGTTTCATATTATTTATTGTTTAGTTCTGGTGACATTAATTCCATCCATGACCTTCGTAAGTATTACGAAACACATAGTGTTTATAATAATCGAAATCAGTAGAAATGAAGGGCACTTAAAATTTTTTTCACTCATCTTGCATCAGAACAAACATCAAAAACGGTGAAGGCACCTGCAAACGGCAAACTTTAACCAATTTATTTCAAATGGTTATTATATTAAAGATTTTCCACGCTCCTGACAAGATTATTAAAATCCTGATTGAGGAAAACAATGGCGCTGGTTCCCTTGTTTACAAACCAAACTATATTCACTGTCCTTTAAATATCAAAAAGATGCACTGACTGAATATGTCTTTCGAAGTCCTCCAAAAAAGTGTTTCGAAGTTCTTCGTTTCTTATTTGAAATTAACGTCTACTTTTTTCTGGTTTTAGTAATCATGGTTGCGAATTTAACTCACTGTTGTAAGCCAGAAGGTTTAAATGACTACAGGTGCACACCGATTAAAATTCCTGTAGACGATCCAGTGCACAGATATTCTGGTATCAGGTGCATGAACCTCACCAGACCTCAGAGTTTCCAGACATATGGGTGTCTCGATAATACTACTGAATTTGCCAGGGTAAGTATTTAGCTGTAAATTAAGCTTTGGTTTCTTGATTAATCAAAAAGATGAAAAAAGAAACTAAATAATGAGAACTACATTATAACGAAAAAATAGTTAAATAGTTAATAATTTGTTTCTTTGCCTTTAATTTCTTAATTTTCGGCCATTTGCGATAATTTGTATTTTAGTGGATTTGGACACGTAACGTATGCAGCTTTTGTTAAATATCTGTGTCTGATCATAATAGGATAGTGAATATTTTTTGATGATGGTCATTATTAGATGTTTTACGTGATATCTTCTCGTCCAAAATACCACAGTGTCTCAAGACAAAAGCCTTTGGCCACAGTGTGTTGCCAGTGATGACTTACGGAAGAGAGATGTGACCACATCTCTGTTCCGTATAGTAAGGCTCAAGATCACCCAAAAGGCAATGCCCTAAAGGGCAATGAGCAATGCTCACAGTTAATTTGCGAGATAGAACCAAAAACGAAGAAATCCGTAGGAGATTTAAATCTTTGGACATAGCTCGTATAACTGCCAGTTTATATTTTGAAGGTCAAACTTCAAAATTATGAGTTCTTTTGCTTGTCTTCTGTTTTAGATCGTATTTCAGACTCCAGTCTTTGATCTATCTAATACTTACAACTTAGTGGCGGGGACCACCGATGAATTTAGGACATTCAAAAATGGGTTACTTAAGATAGAAGAAGAAAATGGTTTGTTATTTCCACCGACAGATCCCAAATCTAAAATTTGCAATGCGAATCAACCACCTAGAGAAACGAGATGCAACAAATATCGTAAGTAAAGATTCATATGAGAGAAAATGCGTCAGCGGTCTCATTAAAAATATATTAATTCTTGTTTATTTTTCTTTTTGCAGAAGCAAACAATGGTATCGGTCCGAATGTCCTCAATATTCTTTTCTACAGACAACACAACGTAATAGCTAAGGAGCTATTTAAGCTTAACCCCTGTTGGGATGATGAACGTCTTTTTTTCACTGCGCGAGATATTAACATTGCCATTTCACTGCAAATATTTTTATACGAACTGCTTCCGATTGTATTAGGTACGAATTCCTTCCCATAAACTACTTTGTCAGATTAATGCTATATTGTTTTCAATAATTATTATGACACTTATTTTCTCAGGCAAATCAAATCTGATCAAGGACGGCATCATATCCTGTGATGGAGGGTATAGAGACATGTACGATGAAAATATTCCTCCACAGATGTCAGATGAATACGTATATGTAAACAGATGGTTTCACACTATACAGGAGACTACCATGAAGTTTGTATTAACTTATTTTTAGTGGGAAAGATTATTTACATTAGATTTTTTTTTAAGAGCCAATATCAAGTATTTTTTTACGCATGCCTATTATTCGGAATCAACGGCGGTATTTTCTGATCAGTACGACTTATCCCTATCCCTAAGTCGTATTATTCAAATATGAATATTTATTATAATTATATTTTTTTTCTACAACTACTTAAAGGGTATATAGGATAAAACTTTCACGACGGCAGTAAATATACACCTAAACCGTAGCAAATATACGAAAACCTCTTATCGTATCTTAGAAGAATAGCCTCAAGCCTGTTATGGGTTAATGCAGCTTTGAAATAAAAATTAGCCTGTTTAAGCTCTGCAAGCTCGCCATTGGTCATGTTCTACTTATTTCAGGTGGTACGATAAAGATGGCTATTTCACTAAAACCTACCCTATAGTCAACGCTAGTGCTCATACCGGGATGTTAACTGTAGACGATAATATGGTACAAATCATTCAAGGCAGTTTTAGACAGCCAGGAGGCAGAGCTGATTATGTTATTGAAGATGATGTGAGTACTCAGTGATGGTTTAGACTAGCATTTTATTTTACAAACAAACTGGTTGGCTACAGGATGAATTTTAAGCCTTATGAGAAGAAATTACTAAAGACGATAGAAATAGAACACTAACTGTGCAAAATGATAAACATCAAAATGGAAAGTCTGATCCAAAGAAGTCTAAACTCAAGTTCGATCATGATAAGGTTGACTTTGGAACAGTTGTAAAAGTAATAAGAAGACAAGTATATGAAACTGGTTGTATAATGGGGTTGGCTTACAGAGCATTGGAATCTAGCTAACCGAATTTAGCTAGATTTCAGTGTTTTACGTGAAGCGACTGCCTATGAGACTTACATAATCCTGTAACTGGGCGACATTGGGGACACACTTTTGAAATTGATTGACTTCACGGGCCTGTTGGTCTAGTGGTTAGTGACCCTGACTGCTAAGCAGTAGGTCATGGGTTGGATCCCACTCAGGATAAACTTTGTGCGATGAGCATGATAGTTTGTTCTGTGTCTGGGTATAAGTAATTTATCTATAACATGTATGTAATAAATGATATAAGTACGTTTATCAGTTGTCTAGTAGAATACACAAGCTATGCTGAGTTTGGTATCAGATGGCTGTGTGTGCATTATTCCAAAATGTTTTTTATTGTATATTTATTTTACATCATTTAATTTTGTTTCAGCTGGCTAACCGAGCTATACGTTCACACTTTACTTTAGACGTAGGATCCATGGACTTGTCTAAAGGAAGATACCTTGGTTTATCGTCTTACATAAAGTATAAAGAATTTTGCACGAACAAGTCTTACAACAGCTTTTCTGACTTAAAAGATAGCTTTAGTCCAGAGGTAAATATGTCTTTTTTATGTACGAGTACACTTAATCTCATGAAACTACAATTATTGTGTGATTATTTCATCTCTGATTGTAATAATTATATCTCGGGTGGTACACGGCGTGTTTTGACAAATAAATATTTTAACAGCTATTACATACATAATAAGATCATCATCATTTAAGATTTATCCCTTTTTATTACGAATCACCTTAGTTTTCATTAATGAAGATGTGAAAAGGCAGCTCAAAGTTTTTGCCTTCATTTTTATTTTATTCTTATTGTTACAGACAAAATTATTAACCAAAACAATTGTATTTTCTATTTCATTTGAATCGACGGTTACCGTTCCTTTGAAAGTATTTGGGGCCATTAGGTACACTTGTTTGTTGCTAAAATCTTTACAATATCTTTTATTTTTAGCGTTTGTACCGCTTGATGCAAGTCTACAAAAGTCCAGGAGACATAGACTTGATGGGAGCGTTATGGGCTGAAAATCTCGTGGAAGGTGGAATGGTTCCCGAAACCCTGTACTGCTTAATGACAGAACAATTGAAACGTTCCATGGCTTCTACCAATCACTGGTATGAATGTTCAAAAAGACCACATGCGTTTACTGAGGGTAAGTTAATTTTTTCATTGGTTCGCTAAGTTTGGTTTTCTGAATCAGGAAGTAAAATTATGGGATAATTACTCTTTGCATAAAATTTGCAATTTCCAGATATCAAGAGATTTTCTTTTCTCGTTCAGTCTAATTTTCTTATTCTATTCATTCTTAAATACAATGATAATATTGATGTTTCTGTCAGTGTTATGATGCGACTTCGCTGTATTTGGCAAAATAAATGCGTTAGTTTGGTTATACAAACTTTACTCTAATCACATTAGATTAAAGCTCATATTGCGTTGCATCGAACATGGAAACATTTTGCCAAAAACAAAGCATTAGAACTTTCACAGCGTCATTGTTGTTAGGTTTTTACTATATATTTCATTCATTCACAATATTTCATTTGTTTAAGTATATCGTTTCGTCACTTTATTTTTTTACAGAGCAACTAAAAGCGATACGAGAAGTCACAATAGCAGGCATGTTATGTACAGTCGGTGACGGTGTGACGGAGATACAGCCGCATGCATTCTATACTATATCATCGAAGTAAGTTTTACTTTTAAGAAAAACTAGATATAATCAAGATCATAAGTCAAATCTTTCGTTATTTTTTAGCAAAAAAGAATAAGTTCTTTGTTGGTATTTATATCAATTCCCGATTCAAAAATAGTATGCCAACCGGTTTTGCAACACTTCTAAAATCCCTAATTTGTGATTTCGATACCTTTGGGTAGAAAGGTCGTATAAACCATTTTGGCCAAATTGAGTTATATATACCATTCTGCTCAGAATTTTTTTCTCTATCGATCTGTATATTTGAAATGCCGAAATTCGCTCAAAAAGGGTTAATACGACCTAGAAAATTTCGGTCATACACTCTTAAAAAAAGAAAATTTTCAACGTAAAAGCCAAATGTTTTTATTTTGTAGTTTTGTTATGATGTAATGACCATGATTTATATTAACTCAGGGCGTAAAAATAGTCGTTCATTGTAAATGGTTTATACGCCCTAACGTGTTAAGTGCATTACTTAAACAGAGGTTAAATTCGACGTCGTAAATCCAAAGGAATTGCCTTTGGATGCGTAAGGTGGGTGTATAAACCATGTTTGAAAAAAGGTTGAGGTAAAAAAGACCAAACAGCAGAGAGATACACATGAAAATGTGATGATTATGTCCCCAAATGCACTTTATAATAACTTATTGTAAATATCAAAATGTAAAATATCAATGCCTTTGGGTGGAAAGGGCGTATAAACCAAAACCCGACTTTTCAGGATTCATAACTTTTTTGTTTTTGAAGTTATAAAAAAATGGTCCATGAGAAAGGTTCTTAGAATTTGCATATGAAAAAGGTTAAATCATCAAAACCTACCTATCTTCTTTAGTTTTAAAGTTAGCTTGGATTTACGACGCAAAAAATATCAATTCTTGGTTTATACACCCCATGAAAATGAACTTTAAAAAAACTGTATAGGTCGTATATCCAGTTTTGTTAAGCTTATGGTCACATTTACTGTCGTAAACACCTATTTATGTAGTTTTTTTGTATTAATAACCATTGTTATAGTCATAGATTAATTGAAGTCTGACTAATAAATAATCCTGTTACTCTCAGAATTAGTAGGAACTTAGTAATTATTATTCTAATACCCATTAATGGTTGATTCAAATAAAATAAAACTACCTGAAATACGTAATCAACATGTATTAAGTATTATAATACCTTTTAGTCAACATTTACTATTATTTCAATAATAATTATAACAACTTAAACTTAAAAGTGAAAAAAGAAATCTACTTAGTCATACCAAAAAACTAATAGTTAAACTAATCATGAATACCATTTAATATCATATATAAATTACTTATAGTACATAAGTTAGATGCCTGAGTCAGGGTGCTCTGAGTCGGGGTGCTCTGAGTCGAGGTGCTCTGAGTCGAGGTGCTCTGAATCGGGGTGCTCTGAGTCGAGGTGCTCTGAGTTGGGGTGTTAACCATGATGGTATCAATGTTTATTTTAAACGTTACACCTATTTATTTTCGATTTAAACCTTATAACATACGTGCTTCACCCCGACTCAGAGCACCCTGACTCAGGCATCTAACTTATGTACTATAAGTAATTTATTTATAATATAAAATTGTATTCGTGATTAGTTTAACTATTTTTTGGTATGACAAAGTAGATTTCTTTTTTCACTTTTCAGTTTAAGTTGTTATAATTATTATTGAAATAATAGTAAATGTTGACTAAAAGGTATTATAATACTTAATAAATGTTGATTACGTATTTCAGGTAGTTTTTTTTATTTGAATTAACCATTTATGGGTATTAGCATAATAATTACTGAGTTTCTACTAATTTTGAGAGTAACAGGATTATTTATTAGTCAGAATTCAATTAATCTATGACTATAGAAATGGTTTTTAATACAAAAAAACTACATATAGGGGTTTTTACGACCGTAAATGTGACCATAAGCTTAACAAAACTGGATATACGACCTATACAGTTTTTTTAAAGTTCATTTTCATGGGGTGTATAAACCAAGAATTGATATTTTCTGAGTCGTAAATCCAAGCTAACTTTAAAACTAAAGAAGATAGGTAGGTTTTGATCATTTAACCTTTTTCATTAGCAAATTCTAAGAACTTTTCTCATAGATCATTTTTTTATAACTTCATAAACAAAAAAGTTATGAATTTTTATGTAAAAAAATTTTTGTTTTTCTGCTCTCCTGAAAAGTCGGGTTTTGGTTTATACGACCTTTCTACCCAAAGGTATCGATTTTATTTGCTTTATTTAAGCTCATACACCATTTACAATTTTTGGCCTTCACGCTTTTTTCGGTTTGTGGGCAATGCTGTGAGAAAAAAATATTTTGGATTTTTTGTAGAGAATGCCTAAGGCATTAAGTCCGCCTCTGTACATACATTTTGCGCATAAAGTGTAAATAAATAAATAAATACATATTTTGCTGTAATAAACATTTTTTCTTTACAGGAATCCTTTGACAAAATGTAGTTCATCCAAAATTGGAAAATTAAACCTGGCTCCGTGGAAGGACACTACTTGCAGCAAGCAAGAAGAATAATGAATGAATGAATGAATGAAACTTTATTTGCTAGAATATAGGTTATACATGGTGACGACAATTTTGGAGTTTCACTATATTCGACATACATCAAATCGTGCAAATATTTGTGACAATTGGGTCAAACAATACATATTTAAACATGCATTACATACACAATAATTAATAAAATAAAAAAATTGCGTTGTCTTATTAAATAGTCAATTAATTTCATATTGTGATTGAATACACAGGTACATCTATTAAAATTGTATAAATATTAAGTACAATTTATTTTTATATTTAATAGGTATAGTATGTCTTTTAATAAATATTTATTTTTATTTAAATGTCAAAATGGTTCAATGTGATAATAAAATAAAACCATAATACGTAGGTAGTTATTGAGTACGTTAAAGAGCACGATCAATATACTTATTCAATAAAACTTATAATAATTATGACTTATGAAATGTCAGAGAGATTTCAAATTTATAAAATAAAGTCATATATTGTAATGTTTATTACAAGACTTACTTGATTAAATGAAGTAATGTAATAATAGAATTCTTTATAATGTAATAATAGAAAATTTTAGTGGGCCCATCTTAAATAAATTATTTTATTTAAAAAAATCCTTAATTATTGAAAAGAAACAAAACTATTTTAAAATAAATTCTAAAAGGAACATCTATGTCTTATATCATCAAACGTTAGAGTAATTTATAAAGACCTAAACTCTCTTAAAAACATGGTTAATTAAATTAAAGGAACACCAAAAATCTGAAGAATTTCATTTCATTTTAACGAAAATTATCGACTGTTTAATTCGCCCTTTGATATCAAACTAAAAATTTTATGGATTTTTCTCTAATTTAATTCATTATGTTTGTTTAAAAGATTTGATCCCATTCAAATGATCCTATAGATTGAAATCATAAAAGCACAGGGTGTTTTTTACATCTAAATCCAATTCGATTCTCGGCTTGGACCTAATTATTTTCAAAAATCGTTATCATGTTTTATATTTTATTAAAAATAAAAGAATGTTTCCTTTGCGTAAAATTATCTATCTTTATGAGTTAAAGCAGTTTTCTTCCAGGGTCCATAAAAACTTTCCACTTGACTTATATGCTATGTAATAATAGATGTAGATGCTGCGAAATCACACCAAATATTATGTACTACATGGACAATTGGACATACTCCACACATGCGTTATTTTTATATGTGGATGAACAAGGGCACGTTGGTGCCTGGGCGAGAATCGGGAAGCACTTCTGTCTCGTGTCATCGTGACGTGACTTGCTGCTCAAACAGTTGGATATGCCTGCTGAAGGATGACACAATGCTATGCCATCAACCAACCCTGCCGGTTCAATCTTTGTTGCGATATTTTGATAATATTAAATATTGTCTAAATTTCTTATTACCCTCTTGGGTAATAAGAAAGATTCTTTAAGTCTTGGTTGAATTTGGTCTTCCAAATTCAACCAAGACTTAAAGAATCGACCACGTTTCGACATATATTTAGTTCCATTCTAAGTTCTCCCCCTGTGTTTCATCAGTAAAAGAGACATTGTTATTTTTCTTAAGGTTAACGTTATTAGTTGCGTTACAGTCTTCAAACAAATGTAACGTACTTTTACATCTCTCATGTTCGGTAAGTAGGTCCTTATTACCCCCAAATGGGGCTTGTAAGTAACCAATTAGCGCTCTAGGGTATTAATGTAACTAGAAACGCCCTAGGGCGGTAAGTAATTAAAAAAAAACTCTTCACTCTTTCAAAACGTTCGCGTACATCTAACCATCATACTGGCAATGGACATCATGCATTCAGCCTAATAACAAAAGAGGTCGCTTCGCTATTCAGCCTTGTCTTCGTATGAGTATAATAGTCATCAATTTTAAATATCGAACGGCGAAGCTCAATTTGGTTCTTGAAAAAAATTATTAAAAAACAAAGATGAAAAAAGGCGGGAAAAACTTTTACTTTAAATATTGTTTGCTTTTGGGATTTTTTTTATAATTACGTGCTAATAAGGAAAAAAACATGAATTCTGCAAGTGATGAAGATATAAGCTGCACTCCTGATTCAATGAAAATGGAAGCTGAAGCAGCAATTAACAATATTTTGCCTTTTAAACTAATAAAATGTTTTATTTTTGTAATGCCGGTTTTTTATACTTACCTCACAATCGAGATGTAAAGCAGAGTAGTTAGCTCGGGTGTAAGCATCAATTGCTTGATCCCTTACAGCCCTTGGCTACTAATCTACTATTTATTATTCTATTTTAATACCGGTCGTTTACCACAATGGGTATGGCACTCCCGTCTTCTTGAAATAAATAATAAATACATCCGTTTACACCAGACTCTTCACAAGTATAATTATTTGGAGCCTTTTATTTTTTTCATCCCATCTATTCGAAAAAGATGACTTTGTTTGCCTTTAAGTTTCTCTAAAATACAGGCATCTCTTGCCTAGTTTGGGGTCCAAATGGTCTCAACTAAATATATGTGCTGACTAAAATATGTAATAACAATGATGTACACAAGATTCTGTTCACAGTATATATTTACTATGTATTTAGTACTGACTCTAAAAAGAGATTGTTTAGTTCTTGTGTGTAAATTGGTTTTTGTATGGATCAAATAAATAAATTTATATTATATATTATTATTATTAAGTACGCCCATAGGTGGTGTTTTCTATAAAAAACTTTCAGCGGGCAATAATGACGCTCCAAATTAAGCCCTGTTATAAGTGAGCTTAAAAACTCTTTGAATTTTGAACGTCTTAATGCTCAGCGCCAAAGAAATCGAACGCAAATATTGTTTGAATAATGAATGGCTGGTACGACGGCCAATACCATAGTCACGCCGCGGCTGAATAGATAAAAACTTAAAAGGAAATAAAACACGCGAGGGACGAGATAACGAACGAAAATAATGTTAATTTTGAAATTCGTCAACTCATCAAACTCAAAACCTATAACCCTACAGCGTGGAGTTCATTTTATTGTATTTTCATAACCCCTCATAGATATGTAGTTGCCCTTAGAATGATTGTAACATTAAATACATCAAGCACCCCACGCTTTTCACTCTGAACTTAACGATTTCGTTTGTAGTTATAATTTGTTGCTATGGATTTGTTGATTTTATTTGTCAAGGTAAATTATTTTCTACTTTTTAGTTCAGTAGGCTATAAAAGCGTGTTTTTATTTTTTTTTAAACTGTTATTTCTTTTCTATTTTTTAGTTCGCGTAACTACTTAGAGTTTTTTTCTAATTTTTTTACTATCTTGCAGAGGGTCCCTAAATAAATCAATTAATCCTGACGGTCCTAATCAGGATAATGAAATAATTTTAACGAATTATTTCATTATCCTGATTATCATCGGTTAGCATTGTCATCGGTTCTTGAAACGCATGCAAAGTTTCAAGTTAATCAAACGTCTAGAACAGGCTGAAAATTAAGCTCAAAGATTCTGTTACATACACACATACATACAGCCCGAACTTATAAAAGCGTGTTAAAAAAATCCTTCCATCAATATATTTATTTAGTTTCTTTGTAATAATCTTTTTGAATTGACTTCTTTCTAAGAATCATGTTTCTTTTTAAGAATCTTCTTGCATTAAGACGACTAAATAAAGTAATTAGCCCGTCAATTAGATAATCAAAAGACTTTGGATATATAATATTTCTTAAAATGTTGGTACACACACACACACCTAGGTACAATAAAATTATTACTCAACTGTGACTTCACCAGTGGATCGTGATGGTCCAGTGGATAAAGCGCCCGTCTCTTATGTAAGAGGTTGTAGGTTCGAATCCGGGCCACCAATGTGACCAATGTGACTTTTTCAATTCATATGTACTTTCTAAAGTTTACCTTGGAAATCACTGGCAATCCCGTGCGTCGGACAGCACTTACAATGTTTCAAATATAAGAAGTGCAATTTGACGTTTCATACTTTTCATGACGACACAACTTTGTAAATGCGTAACTCAAAAATTGACATTTATTTCTTCCGTAAAACCACGTAATTTTAAAGTTATTTTTATTTTATCACAAACTGCACAATTCTTAATTACTTAATTTACATTAAAAATTTTCAAACAAAGCAATATAACCATTGTTGACAATAAATAATATTTTTTCTCGACGTCGTGTCAAAGTCACGTAGTAAGGTACTATACCGCAGTGTTGTGACTCTTCAAATTCACTTGTATACCAACAATCGTTAAAAATGACCGAATAATCGAACTTACTAATAACGATCGTTTTCAATGAAAGCGACATTTATTATTTGAATATATTTTTGATGATTTCTAAATGTCAACGAAAAGGCATATTTAAAATTAAACATATAGTTATTATAATTTTAATAAGTTTTTGTAAGCAAAATCGCTCGTGCTCAAGTCTTGACAAAAAATATTTTTTCTTTTAATTTGGCAACACTGGCAATTGAGAATTTGAGAATTTCTTTCATCTGAAATTCAGAAATTTACAGTCATAAAAGAAATAAATCTGTAACTTAAATCGATTATAAATTACAAAGAAATGAAATCAATATCTCGTATAAATCGGATATTGTAGTAATCGATTTTTTTAACCCAATCCCTATTCTTCAGTAGGTTAGAAGTGTCAAATTGCACTTGTTATATTTGAAACACTGTAAAGCCGTTGGTCCCGGTTGTCATTCATAGAAATTTGACAGTCACTGGGTTGTGGAGGTTTGATAGGCAGTCGCTTCACTTGAAACACTGGTATCCAGCTGAATCCGGTTAGGCTGGAAGCCGACCTGAACATAGTTGGGAAAAGGCTAGGGAGATGATGAGTGACTTAACCAGTTCCCACTGAAACCATGATGCACTTTATTTTTGTATTTTTTTAATTTGATCAAGCGAAAAATGTGTCCAGTATTTTTGGACTAAACATTATAGAATGTTTATTTATTTATTTAAAATTTCCAACAGAGGATACACAGATTACTAAGACTATTAGACATACATTAGACACTGATCACTCTGTTCCCCCAATTAAAGGAAACCACAGCATGCACTTAATAACTACACACATCAAAAGTGTCTAGGGGTATTTTAATTAAACCTAAATAACTAAAATTCTATTAACTTTTTGTTAAGACACCTACACTTTAAAATAAACCTTGTTTAATTGCCTATCTAATCTGATAATAAACTTTTAGATAAAGTTAAATTTAAAAAAAAAACTAAGAAGAAGAGGAAAAACTCAACAAAACTTCAATTTAACTTTATTTTTGAAATTTCAAAACCTAAACAACAAAACAATTTTTTTTTTATAAAAATTGTTGAAAACTTAAAATTAATAATTCGTGGATCCACCTAAGACTCTCCTGACACATATGGAGCGGTTCTGCATACTCAAAACAAGGGTGTCAATATCCTGTTGTGGAGTACTGTCCCAAATCCTGCTAAGATGCAAGAAAAGCTGGTTTTGATGCACAATATCAACAGGGAAATTCCTACGAGCTCTTCTCTGAAGCATATTCCAGGCATGCTCAATAGGATTTAAGTCAGGGGATTGTGCAGGCCGGTCTAAAGCTTGGATAACATGCTGTTGTAACCAACTTGTAACGATACGCGCCGTATGTGGACGGGCATTGTCGTGCATTAGCTGGAAATTTTGTCCCATTTGCTGTTTGTGGGGCAAGATTACAGGCTCTAGCACCTCATCTCGGTATTTTCGAGCAGTCATATTGCCTTGTATCCAAACGAGGTCCGTTCTACCGCCGAGACGAATTCCTGCCCAAACCATAATCGTGCCACCTTAATATGCATGAACTTGTTGTGGGTGCTGCAGTCGATTCCAACATATATCCTGCAGATGTGTCAGGAGAGTCTTAGGTGGATCCACGGAATATTAATTTTAAGTTTTCAAGAATTTTTATAAAAAAAAAATTGTTGTTTTGTTTAAGTTTTGATGTTTCAAAAATAAAGTTAAGATTGAAATTTTGTTTGAGTTTTTCCTCTTCTTCTAAGTTTTTTTTAAATTTAACTTTCTCTAAAAGTTTATTATCAGATTAAATAGTCTATTAACAAGGTTTATTTTAATGTGTACATGTTTCAACAAAAAGTTAATAGAATTTTAGTAATTTAGGTTTAATTGAAATATCCCTAGACACTTTTGATGTGTGTAGTTACAAAAAAGTTTGACAAGACAATAAAATATAAAATTTTACAACATAAGAAATTAAACAAAACATGTGGTAATTTAAACTTAGAAAACAATAATAAAATAAAATAAAACTACACAGAAGACAAAAAAGTCAATAAGATCATTGCTATTTTGACAATATGACATACAGGTTTTTATTGAATACGGATATATTACGTGTAATATCAAGGTTGTGGTGCTTTGACAGTTCATTGTTGTTTTTATGTTGTCGTCATCCCTATCGGACAACTTTGCTAAACGACACTTTGTATAGTAAATACTTTTTTATTCAAATGTACCATTTATAATATTATTATTATTCATCAAATCATTATGTGCCTACCAATCAATAGGTCTGAAGGTATATATACCGGTTATAGGGTCAGTGACCAAGAAGTTGCCAGAAAATTGGTAATCGTATATTTATGAATGAAGAGCGTTTTTGAGTAACAACGTAATTTGGAAAGAGTTAAGAAATATCAGAAGGAACACAACAACACTACTAGGTGATAAAATTGTAAATACCTAAGTCTAGGTATTTAAAACAGAAAAAGCATTTAAAGCAGGAAGCAAAAGTATCGCTGGACCACCTGCCAGATGGTCGGACAGTGTCAAAAAGACCGTAGGTACCTGTACTAGAATCGCCGTATAAAGAATACTGTGAAGAATCATACAAGAGGCAAAATGTTCAAAAATGCGCGGTTCTGCGGATAGCGAGCGATGGGTAGCTCGCCGCCCGGCTAGGACCAGGGGGCGTACGTCAAGCCCTTATAGCAGTATTACTTTGATATTACTTTCAGTGGGAAAGAGACGGCGCTAGACAAGGTGTCTAACGCTGTCACTTGCACACTCCTGCAACAGGACTAAAACAATCTTACTTTAAACGTCATGGTGAGGGGGCAGGACCGCGTCGACGGCGCGGAGAAGGAAAGAAGGTTTCAAAGAGACGGAGTCAGCACAGGAAGGGGCCCAACAGGGCCAATGCCTGCCGGGGTTGCGGAATGTTTATAATAGTTACCGTGACCCTGGAACATAAAGGGCAATCGAAGGAACATGAGTGGGTTTTAGTCAGTAAGAGTCTGACACGCCCTCTCGCCGCACCCAGGACGGGAGCAGTCATTGGATGATTTCCCACTCACCAAAAAAAAAAAAAATTTCAAAAATAGATCGAAATATGCTAAGATAAGAAACATTTTAAGGTAGCGATGGTTCTGTCTGCAAAACGACAAAACAACACTAATGATTATCCAAACGTATAAACCTATACAAATGAGTCCGTTGACCGGTTTTGATTAAATCAAATATCATAACCGAAATATCAACAGACCTTATTCACGCATGTTGATTAAAATTCCATTTTATTACACATTTTTATTTTTATAGTCCCTCAGAGTTATTTTTAGCTTAGTGAACATCAAGCTAGGAACATGGTCACACGTCTAATCTTTCTGACCTATGTCAGTCTGTGTGTTGGTGGTTTGAACGCTGTACTTTATGATTGCGTTTCTGGTAAACCTGCGAATAAAACTCAGCTGAGGATTTATGCAGAAAGAAAGAATATAGGGTAAGCCTTTAAAAATATATAGTTAGGGTTTTATTAGGATTATGTAGCTAAACAGCAATATGATCCGAGAACCGGTCGAATTTTGCGCGCGAACTTGCGACATATAAATAAGTATTAAATTGTCTTCAAATTTGAATTTCAATTGTAAATTATTATAATATGCTAAAAGAAAATTACATAGCTAAACTTGATGTACATATTTAACTTAGTCTTGCATTGTCCGTTAAACTATGTCAGTCAACGTAGTCGTCTGGTATTTTTGCTGAACTAGACCTATTTGGCGCAGCCGCGAAACAGTGTGTGTTTATCTTATAAATAAAATTCTCGTGTCACAATGCTAGTTACCTTATTCCTCCGATACGGCTTTACCGATTTTTACCAAATTTTATATGCATATTTTATAGGTCTGAGAATCGGCTACTATCTATTTTTCATACACCTAAGTGAAAAGGGTTGTTCACCCTTAACATTTTAACGCGGGTAAAACCGCGGGAGGCAGCTTATTTTTCTATGTAATTGTTTTTTTTTTTATATTATGTGGTTACCAAATATCTTTTTTTTTTTTCTTTTCTTTAAGTAGGATAATATTATTGATCGCACAAAAGACATTTACAAGTACAAAATAGCAAAAACATGAGCTATGTTTGCACATGGTAAGCTTCATTCAAGGTGTAGTGTCTTCCATCAAACTTAATTATTTTTAAAATGAATTATTTAGTTTTTTGTTGTTGTTTTCTGTTGTGTATTTTTAATTTTAATCTTGTTTAGGTGTTTTCAATGGATTGCTTTAAATTTTTATACTATTATTTCCTGTTTTAATCTTATTCTAATAAATTACTAATTTTTTCAACGACTTGTTTGCTAGGATTTGCACCGTTGATGTCAAACCCTGTGACCCCGAAGAATGGAAACGCGTTGACGGATCTTGTAACAATCTCAAGTACCCCAGTAGAGGTACTCATCGCACTCCAACTGTAAGACTACTTCCATTTGACTTTTCACCAAGTAAGTAAACTAGTCAATATATATTTTGAAATATTTTGACTACACAGCTATGAAGTGAATTTCAAAATTTGTTTGTAACATCATGGCATACAATATTGTTACAAGAATTATGTGTGCAAGGGGTCAAAGCCAACTCAGAAAAAGCCAAAGAGACAAAATTTTAAACAAAAATTTATTTGAAATGAGACAGCAGCAATATTAACGTATGTACGTATAATTATGCACTATACAAATGCATTGTGGTAATTAATAGATACTGTGATTGTATGCTTCATTTCTATATGATTTATTTAATTTGCAGATTATGAACCTAGGAAAGCCGCGGATGGCGGTGAACTAGAGTTAGCGAGAAAATTACGAACTGAACTATTAAGTACTGGCAAAGCTTCAGAAGTGGGGTTTACACAACTGCTCTCATATTATTTGCTGTTCAGTTCTGGTGACATTAACTCCATTCATGATCCTCGTGAGTATTTTAATTAAAACAATGTACGAAATTTAAAACAAAATTTTTCATCCCGTAATTTATCACTACCGTAACTCTTGTTGCTAATAATATCACCATCACCCGATAAGCGTCCACTGCTGTACATAGGCTTCACCTAGCCTCTATGCCGCCTGTAACCAACAGTTTCCTGCGACCTTCACAAGTTCATCCGTCTATATGGCAGGAGACAGTCCCATGCTGCGCTTGACAATACGGAACCGCCATTCGAGAACCTTTTACCCCATCGACCATCAGTATTAATGCTATACTTTTTTATTTCAGTATTTTACGTGATCAACGTGACAAACTGCTGCACTCCAGAGGGTAAAAAGGACTACAGGTGTACTCCAATCAAGGTCCCTCTTGACGACCCAGTGCACAGATATTCTGGAGTCAGCTGCATGAATCTCACTAGACCTCTGAGTTTTCAGTCCTTCGGGTGTCTCGATGGAGATACTGAGTTTGCCAGGGTAAGTAAGCATTATTGTGCCGATGTAGCTTGTTATCTTGACCCATTTTTAATTACCGACTTTGTTAAATTGTCTCAACTTGAATGATTTAAAAATACAATTCGGACCCGGTATGTCGAGCTGCTGCCAGCCTGTATGGCAGGACAACAACTGTATGATCCACTAATGAATAATTTTTTTTTTATTCTATTTCAGATAGTATTTCAAACTCCAGTCTTTGATTTATCGAACACTTACAACTTGATACCAGGGACCACCGACCAACTAAGAACATTCGAGAATGGGTTGATTAAAGTAGAAGAAGAAAATGGTTTGTTGTTTCCGCCGACAGATCCCAATTCCCTTTATTGCTTCGGGAATCAACCTCCTAGGGAAACTCGATGTCATAAATATCGTAAGTAAATATTGTTCTAAATATGGCTTAAATAAGATTAATATCAGGTCTTGTTTAAAAATATAAGTTCTACATTGAAACAAGGTTTTTTTTTACAGACACAAACAATGCCATCGGTCCTACTCTCCTCAATATTCTTTTCTACAGACAACACAATGTAATAGCTAAGGAGCTCTTCAAGCTGAACCCCTCCTGGGATGATGAACGTCTTTTCTTCACTGCAAGAGATATTAACATTGCTATATCAATGCAGATATACTTGTATGAACTACTTCCTCTTTTACTAGGTACGTAATATTTTATTATGACTTTGGTATTTCTAGTATTTCTTTTTATGTATTACCTACATTATAAATGTTATGGACAACAGTCATCGGTATAAAAGTTTGAAGTTTAAAACGTTTAATTGTTGACCCAACTGATTTTAAGCCGGTACCTCCGCTTAGACCGGCCAAACCGGTTTCAGGACAAACTAGTTTTGCCTAGGCTAAACTAGTCTAAGATAGGTCGACGGAGCCCCGCCTCGCAGGGCTCCTGTTTCCGGGTGGTTTAAAAAAAACCACGAAGGCTAAGGCGCCTTAGCCTTCAAACCTAACCTGTCCGAATCGGGGTGCCCTGAGTCGAGGCGAGGAAGAACTAGTTCAGCCTAGGCATAACTAGTTTGTCCTGAAATCGGGTTGGGCCGGTAACATATAGATATGGCCGAATATCCAAACGTCACTTAATTTTATGACTCTCTCAAATCTGTTGCTGTCTTTGTCACTCTAATGGAATAAAATAAGAACAGCAACAGATTTAATTTTAACAGCGTCTTAAAATTGAGTGATGTTCGAGTATTCAGCCAATAATCGCGTAGTATCATTTCATAGTGTTCATTAGTTTCTTATTCACCTTCCACTCACCACCTATTAATATAACTTTTATTTTCTCAGGAAAATCAAATATGATCATGCATGGTGTCATATCTCATGATGAAGGGTTCAGAGATCTGTACGATGAAAATATTCCTCCACAAATGTCAGATGAATACGTTTATGCTCTTAGATGGTTCCACACCATACAGGAGACTACCATGAAGTTTGTATACTTTTAAGTGTATGTGAAAAGTTTAACATAATTTTGATAATGGAATCAACATTATGCAAAACTTTTCATTTCCTTTCATTATGGTTTAATTCTTCCCTTATCTTCTTAAACACCCGTTAAAAAGATTAATCACATTTCAGGCTGTATGACAAAGAAGGATATTTTACCAAAACGATGTCAATGGTCAACGTCACCTCTCGGACTGGTCTTTTTACAGTAGACGATATCATGGAGCAAGTCACTCAAGGCAGTTTCAGACAGCGAGGAGGCAAGATCGATTATATTATTGATGATGATGTAAGTATTGTACCTGTGGCTTGTCTGGTACTACCAGCATATACAAGTGTAATAGAGAGATTCTTTTCTATTCTATTAAAAAAAACATATGGCAAAATAAGTAGATTGAGCACTCAGAAGGAAAATAAATAAAAAAAAAACAATTTTTCAGGAAACTAAGCGTTTATTCTAACCTCCAAATATTTAAACTTTTAATAACACAATTTTAATAGAACACAAAATAATTGCAGCTACAAACAACCGGTAATTTACAAGTAAATAAATGAATCACTAAATATGCACAATAGCAAACAGCGCCGAGCACCTGACAACCTTTCCGTTCGAGAGCCAACGAGCAAATGACCGAAACATACTCACAACGCTCTATTTATAGAAAGTGTCAGATGACGTCACTTGTTTGCCATCGGCAGTTACAATTATCCTAATAGTAGTAATTACCTTTAATTGGCAAGTGGAAAATCATCAAATGACTCCTCCCGCTCTGGGCGGAGCAGCAGGGAATACGTCAGACTTCTGCTGACTAAAACCCACCCAAGTTCCTTCTTAGACCATTCTATCCGGGTCTCTTAGTGACTCTTTCTAGCAACCCACAGCCCGAAATAGAATTAGCCTCAAGTAACAATTTATTGTAATCGACATTTTATAAAAATAATACCAACTATGCCAAGGCAAAGACTTCTTCTCATACAGGAAAGGTATTGGTTACCACATCTGGCCTAGGCATCGTGAGGAAATCATACCGTTTTCTTCGTAGATGTTTATGATACCCAAGATAAACCTTTAAAAGTGATTTAAATACAAATTTAAATTTTAAATTGTTGCCCAAGTTAAAATGTAAGCCTTTTTCATCAATAGTTTTTAGGCGTGATGGGTCAGGCTCAATACAATTTATATGGGGAGTAATTATTGTTTAGTTGTTGGTTATGGCTAAGCTCTTTCAGAATTTGCATATTGGTATATCCTTTCTCGTACACCTCAGAATTAGCGAGAATAAAAGTGATTGTCGGCTATTTAATTTGGACCCAACTATAGCTAACAATATTTTTTATTTTGTTTCAGATGGGTAACAGAGTAACGGGTCCCGCTCACCTTTCTTCAGACGTGGCAGCGAGTGACTTACAAAAAGGCAGACTCTTTGGTTTCTCGCCTTACATAAAGTATAAAGAATTTTGCACTAAAAAGTCGTACAAGACTTTTTCCGACATAATAGGTAGTTTTGAAGCAGAGGTAATTTCTATTTTATCATGTACTAGTTTGTGACTGCGACATCGCACGCGTTGATGTCTAAAATATCCTACGTCCTTTCTCAGGCTAATTCTTAAAAAAAAAAAGATTACCTCTGTAAATCCTTCAAAACGGTAGTAGTTTAGTCATAAAAGCGTGACAGACAGACAGGGCAACATTCGCATAATTTACAACCCTAACATAGATTTGATTTGATCTCGTAACTGTTCCAAGATTTTTTTAACCTAATTATTTTATTATATGTACGTACATGTATAAATTATCAAACTTGGGCACGCCGTTATAGCGGCGGCAAGACCCCTCTTTGAGGAGTGGCTAGAGAGGCGTCATGGCACTCTCACGTTTCGCTTGACACAGGTCCTCACCGGACATGGTCAGTTCGGGAGGTTCCTGTGTCGGATTCGGGCGGAAGCGACGCCTGGGTGTCACCACTGCAGTAACGGTCGCCTGGAGGACACGGTCGAGCACACAGTGGAGGTGTACCGCGCATGGGCGGAGCATCGACGTGTCCTCGTAGAGGCGATCGGCGGCAGTGACCTCTCGCACCCGGCGCTGGTTCAGGCCATGCTTCGGGGCGAGACGGAATGGGATGCCGTCGCCTCCTTCTGCGAAGCAGTTATGCTAGTGAAGGAAGCGGCGGCGCGCGAGAGGCAACGACCCAGGCGAAGACATCGAGAGTCGCAAGACGACTACCGGCCACCGTAGGCGCGGTTCTGCAGATGGCGAGCGATGGGTAGCTCGCCGCCGGCTAGGACCAGGACCGCGTCGACGGCGCGTTAGTGTTCTACGCGCGCCTCAAAGAGAAGGAGTCAGCACAGGAAGGGGCCCAACAGGGCCAACGCCTGCCGGGGTTGCGGAATGTTTATAGTGGTTACCGTGACCCTGGAACATAAAGGGCAATCGAAGGAACATGAGTGGGTTTTAGTCAGTAAGAGTCTGACACGCCCTCCCGCCGCACCCAGGACGGGAGCAGTCATTGGATGATTTCCCACTCACCAAAAAAAATGTATTATCAAACTCTCACAGATTTTGACAAGTATTAAAAATATTTTTATTTTCCAGCGTCTATACCGCCTAATGGAAAACTACAAAGATCCATCTGACATAGACCTGATGGCTGGAATAATGGCAGAGAAACGCGTGAAAAATGGGAGGGTTCCTGAAATGCTGTATTGTTTGATGGTAGAACAACTGAAGCGGTCCATCGCCTCAGATAGACACTGGTATGAAAGACCAAATAGACCGCATGCGTTTACTGAGGGTGAGTTGTCTTTTTTATATTACAGAAGTCTCTCAGACAGATCAGATTGTTGATGTTCATAATAATATTAATTCTTACTGCTGCCCATCGCAGTTTCTACTACTTCGCTATCATAGGTACTAGCGTGATGTTATAATATTATTAATATAAACTCTCCAGCTTTAAAATATTAGTATAGATAGTATGCAGGTATATAATCAGTCATTGTATTTTACCTATATAGACGATTTTATGCCGTTGTCACTTTGTTTGTAAATTTTCAAAACATTTCCTTATTCCTTTCCTTCCTATAAACAGATCAACTCAAAGCAATACGAAATACCACAATAGCAGGCATGTTATGTACAGTCGGCGACGGTGTGACTGAGATACAGGTGCATGCCTTTAACACTATATCGTCGAGGTAAGTAACAAGAAATAAAAACAATCAAGGTTTTCCACGAATTTAAGATATATGCAAAAAAAAGTTGCATCACTTAGTTAGACTGGTCAGACTTTCTGGCTTCTGACTACTCGTAACAACTGCTTAAGTTCTACAAATGACAACCGGGAGCAACGGCTTTACGTGCTATCCACGGCACGGGATGTCAGCGATGTCCTAGGTAAACTTTAGAAAGTAGGAAAAATAAACCTCTGGTATGCTGTAATTAATTAAGACCATTAAAAGGCATTGATGGCCGATTTAGAAAAAAGGTTCTCAAATGGTCGCCCCTTATCGGCAAGCACAGCGTGGGACGGCTTCCCGCCAGGTGGAAGGATGGCCTTATGAAGGTTGCAGGGAACCGTTGGTGGCGAGTGGCACAGGGCCGCATGTGGCAAAAAGCTAGATGAGGCCTATGTCCAGCAGTGGCCGCTTACGGGCTGAAGATGAAAATGATGAAAGGTATTGTGCCTCGCGTAGATCTGCGGTTCCTGCAGTCTAAGGGTCAAGTTTGTGTCCAAGTTTGAAAAATGGTGGTGATCGTGGTGTTTTGCCCACTTGGACTCTGCAAATGTATTTGACTATAAACTGATTTTTATTAGCAGCCTGTGTCCTACTGTAGGGCAAAGACCTTCCCCCCTCTTTTCACTTATCTCTATCTAGTGCGATTTTAGGAATCTATATAATATTCTATTTATAACTTATATATTTTTTACAGATTCAATGAATTGACAAAATGCAGTTCTCCAAAAATTGGAACGTTAAACCTGGCTCCGTGGCAAGAAACTAATATATAATTAGTAAGCAAGATAGTTAACGAATAAAGGAAACAATTTTATTTAACTTTTAAATACTCATTATTAGGATTGCAGTGCAAAAGTCTAGCAAGAAAGTGTGTGTTTTTATTTTATTTTTCCAATTAGTAATCGGTGTGAAAATAAAGACCCATTGCTAATCGAAGGCTATAAAATATAAAAGCCTTCAATTAGCAAACAAATACAATATTTACTTTAAATTATCGGTGTTTTAATTAATTCTTGTTAGGTCTCATTCATTCATTTAATTTAAAGAGTCGAGAAATGATAAAAAGAAAATTACTATTGTAATGTTGATCATTCTCTTTTATAAAAAAAAATACTAATTATGTGAAGAAGGGAGCACCGTTAAATGACGATTTTAAAGTAGATTTTTTAATTATTTATTAATGATATCATGTAAAAATGACACCAATAATGAATTTATGATGTAAGAATATGAAAATATATCACATAAAATAGTAAGTACACCCACTTACTGTCATTGTAAAAGTATTCCTTTTTATCGGAATAGAGGACGATCGCAGAGATTTCAAAGTTCAAATAACTGTTAAGACGTGAAAAGCTTAAAATAGGTAAAAATTAAGAATATTTAAGAAGTTCTTATTAAACATCCGACAAAAGCATGCGGTTCCACACCTAATTGTAGGCAATGAAATCTTGTTGCAATAATTCAATTATTTTAAAGAAAACGGCTTTTTTTCCTACAAAACGTTTTTTCTTCCTTTACTGGTGCTATTCGACATTGCATTTTGCCCAATTTCACTTTTCTAGAAACGTCAGTACCCTATGAGATTTGACTCTTCTGACTGTTTTGTTTTTTCTTCGTGAGATACGGAGCCCTTATAAGGAGACCTGTCTCACCAGTCATCTATACTTCTATACTAATATTATAAAGAGGTAAAATTTGTAAGTTTGTATGTAGGGGGTAATCTCTGGAACTCATGATACAATTCTAAAAATTTTTCACTGGCAGAAAGCTACATTATTCCTGAGTGCTATAGGCTATATAATATCACGCTATGTCGCACGGGAGAGAGGCAGTAACCAAAAACCTAACGTAACGCGGGTGAAACTGCGAGGAGCAGCTAGTGGTGTATATGGGAGTTGAGGAAATTTTTGTCCAAACCCAAGTTACCGTTTAGCTTCCTTGTTGTATTTCAGAAAGTTGACATTAGGTTTAAGATTGAAATTTAAGTTGAATTGTAGGACATGACTTTAGGTTCGTTTTAATTAAATAAATAAATATCTTAGGACAACTCACATACGGTCATCTGATCCCAAGCTAAGCAGAGCTTGTGTTATGGTAACCAGACAACTGATTTACATACTTATATACTTTCTAAATACATACATATCCATACTAATTTTATAAATGGGAAAGTGTGTCTGTCTGTCTGTCTGTATGTTTGTATGTTTGTCTTTCTTTCACAGCAAAACGGAGCAATGAATTGACGCGATTTTTTGAGTGGAGATAGTTGAGGGGATGGAGAGTAACATAGGCTACTTTTTGTCTCTTTCTAACGCGAGCGAAGCCGCGGGCAGAAGCTAGTTATAGATAAATTACACCCAGACACAGAACAAGCAATCATGCTCATCACACAAAGTTTGTCCTGTGGGAATCGAACCCACGACCTTCGGCTTAGCAGTCAGGGTCACTAACCACTAGACCATTAATTATGACTATGAACGTGAAAGGCTATAATGAATTGAAAAAAGGGATTTGAAAATATAAATAACTAATCTAACTTTACATCTCTCATATTCGGTAAGTAGGTCCTTATTACCCTCAAATGTAAGTAACCAATGCTTGTAGGTAACCAATTAGCGCTCTAGGGTAATAATGTAGCTTAGGTTAGTAATTAAAAAAAAAATCTCTTTACTCTTTTAAAAAGTTCGCGTACATCTAACCATCATACTGGCAATAGACATCAAGCATTCAGCCCAATGACAAAAGAGGTCCCTTTGGTATTCAGCCTTGTCTTCGTATGAGTATTAGCACAGATTAATAAATAGTTACTACGTAACAGATACTTCACTCCAATACAAAAACTAAAATACCTACGCTATAATAGACTACAAAATCATAATAATAATACCAGCTGTTTGCAGCGAGGAGAAATGTACCGTAAGTACCCACAAAGAGAGTTGAGATTTTTTTGCCCGCCGCGCGACTAACGTGTGTGCGTGCCATCCAGTAAATGTGCTAGGGTTATACGTATGATGATAATGGTAATAAAACGAATGTTTTAGAAAAACAATTATTTTTTTATTTGTTGATCAAATATTTTTTAGTTTAATAAAATTTCTGATGCATATTTTTCGTTCCTTGAATTCCCGATTATTATATTTTAGTGTCGAAAATATCCAAAACCGCGTGAATAATTTAAATAAATAATCAAAAGAGAAACAGGAGAATTGGGAAACAGGGGAATTGCACAATAATCACGCAATAATTACGTGGTTTTGGCATTTTGATAGTCAGCGCTGTACCCGTGACGCGCGAGCACTCAGCCGGGCGCGCGACAGCCCGGTGTTCGTTGTATCGTCGACGATACGCGAAGCGGTAGGCATAAAACGCGTGGCCTTGAGCGAGTGACGGACGCCTGGTATTAGTCAGTCATCAATTTTAAATATCGAACGGTGAAGCTCAATTTCGTTCTTGAAAAAAAAATTAAAATCAAAGATGTAAAAAGGCGGGAATAGAAAACTTTTACTTTAAATATTGATTGTTTTTGGGATATAGCTGGTTTTTTTCTACTTACCTCACAATCGAGATGTAAAGCAGAGTAATTAGCTCGGGTGTAAGCATCAATTGCAGCCCGAGATAATTATTTAGGCGCACGAGCACAGTGAGGGCGCCTATAGTTTGAGGGTTACAGCCCTTGGCTACTAATCTACCTACTATTAATGTGAGGTAGACAAAAACGTCATTATTGTAACCCAATTACAAAATACTAATTATTTTAACATGTAATGAAGTCAGTATGTCTGCAAAAAGCTAGACAACATTGATAACATATTCGAAATGTTTGAAAATGAAAAAAATGAGACCATTAGCCTCTATAGATAGACGCTGCACCAAAAATTCAAAATTTACCTTCCATTTTGTCACGATAATTACTCAATATAGGCATATTAATTATAGAGCTCCGGAGTTTCTAACTTAGTCTGTATGAAGCTAGGAAGATGGTTATACGACTAATTCTTCTGGCTTATGTCAGTCTATGTATCAGTAGTTTAAACGCCGTCCTTTATGATTGCGTTACTGGCAAACCTGCGAATAAAACCCAGCTGAAGATTTATGCGCAGAGAAAGAATACAGGGTAAGTTTGAATGTTTATTGTTAGGTTGTTTTGTTAGGTGGCCAGACACGCTCTTGGCCGGTTTTTTTTTGTATTTTTTTTAATATTTTTTTTTTATTAAGTGAGTAAATTCTAAATCACATATTTAGCTTTGTGTTGCTAGAATATGCACCGTTGATGTAAAACCCTGTGACCCTGATGAATGGCAACGTCTCGACGGATCATGCAACAATCCCAAGTATCCCAGCAGAGGTACTCATCGTACTCCTCCTGTAAGACTACTTCCATTTGATTTTTCACCAAGTAAGTAAGATTGAACACATTAATAATAAATACCAGCCTATTACTGTCCCACCGCAGGGCAAAGGCCTCTTCTCAGACAGAGAAGGCACGAGAATTGATCACCACGCTTGCTCAAGACGGATTGGCAATTTCATATTAACTACGAGTCCAGGTTTCCTCACATGTTTTCCTTACACCAATTACAAATGAATTGAAAAAGTCACATTGGTACTTGCCCGGTTTTGAACCCACAACCTCTTATATGAGAAGCGAGCGCCTAATAACTAGGCAATTACGACATTTAAAAAAATCATTCGAAATTTCCAAAAAAAAAACTTTACTACCTCATATATTACCATTAGCGATGAACATATTATTATTATTATGTTAAAATGTGTCTTTTATTTCAGATTATGAACCCAGAAAGGCTAAAGATGGCAGTGACCTAGAGTTAGCAAGAAAATTACGAACTGAACTGTTAAGTTCTGGAAAAGTATCCGATTTGAGAGTTACTCAGCTGCTCTCGTACTATTTATTGTTTAGCGCTGGTGATATTAATTCTATCCATGATCCTCGTAAGTATTAAAATGATAAAATTATTGTAGTAGACCTACTCTGTAAATAAATCCTTCGCCAAATTAGAGGTGAAATGGGCTTCAATGATTGTTTGCCTACCTGTTTTCAAAAATCAAAATGAATATCAGGATTTTTGTATTCAAAAAAATATAATAGGGATGACGACAACATAAAAAAAATGGCATTCTGTTTAGTCCGTCTTGTAGATCGGCCAAAAATACGGAACACGTATTTTTTGCTTCATCAAAATAATAAAAAAAAATAAAAAGATAAAGAGTAACAAAGTTCTGGAGTGGGGGCATAGTGGGGGCTTTTGACGCCACCGTAGTGCAAAAATTGTATCTGATCGTGACGTCACGCACAACTTCAACGCACTGTATTGTCGTCATTTTTCGTTTAGGAGAAAAAAGAAAAAATACGTGTTCAAAATTTTTTACTTTTTTTTTCGTCGTCTCGCCTTTTAAATAATTGCAATATCGCAAGTTGGTGGCTTTGCTTCTTTCGTCAGTCGAGTAAAAAGCTTCTAGACCTAATATTAATAGTTAAAACTTAAATCACTCGCCTTACAAAGCACTAGAGGAAGACCGTAGTAATAGTTTAAAATAATTATGTGTGGCCTAGCATTAGGAATAATTTTATTTTTGGCCGCGCAATTTATTTTTTGCACCAACAATGTACGAAAATTGTCAGATGTCATTTTGCAGAATAGATCGGTTGGGTGCTTGCGTTCCAAACCTCAACCTCATGTATGTCGTCAGTCTGTGGACGCTTTTCACAGTTCACCATTTACATACAACAAACTTTTTTTATGATTCTAGTATTCTATGTAGTGAATTTAACAACCTGCTGCAAGCCAGAAGGCAAAAACGACTACAGATGTACACCAGTCAAAGTTCCCCGTGACGATCCTGTGCACAGATATTCTGGGGTTACCTGCATGAACCTCACCAGACCTCTGAGTTTCCAGTCTTATAGGTGTCTTGATAATGGCACTCAGTTTGCCAGGGTAAGCAAATAAGTTTGGCTGTAAATTATGATTCAATAACTCGCATAAAACATTCTCCTTTTTTTCTTTTATACACTACCGGAGTTTTATGACTATACGCGATTTCTTAATGTGTGTACAAATTTTCAACGTACGTTGAAAATTCTGCGCAGACACTACGTTTTCGCCGTACTGTTATGTCCGTATGTGCGATGGAAGTTACCGCCTGGCGGATGCTCAAAGATAAACGCCGCGTCTACGCAACGTTTTCCCTTCGCAAACGCTGACTAACCGCCAACGCTCGTAAAACGCTATTGAGATATCAGCTTTAATTGATAGTGGACACATCAACACAGATTACTCATTTTTTTACTTATGTAGTTTTTCCTGTTTTAGATAGTATTTCAAACTCCAATCTTCGATTTATCTCAAACTTACAACTTGGCGCCAGGCTACGCTGACCAACTAAGAACATTCAAGAACGGGTTGATGAAAATAGAAGTAGAGAATGGTTTTTTATTTGCACCGTCGAATCCAAAGTCACCCCTATGTTTTGAAAATAATCCTCCTAGGGAAACGCGATGCAACAAGTATCGTGAGTAAAGATTATAAATTTAGTAAATAAATAAATCATATTCAAGAAATAACGTTGATCTCCTCATTTGTATTTTTACAGAAACAAACAATGCCGTTGGTCCGACTTGGATCAACATTCTCTTTTATAGACAACACAATGTAATAGCCAAGGAGCTGCTCAAACTGAATCCCTCCTGGAGTGATAAACGTCTTTTCTTCACTGCCCGGGATATTAACATTGCCATATATTTGCAGATATTTTTATATGAACTACTGCCTATTTTATTCGGTACGTACGTAGAATAATTTAAGGACTCTAGGGTTCTCAAATGGTTATAAAATATACTAAAATACCTAACCTGATGTACAGTTCACGAGTGCTAATTATGAACAGGAAAAATGAGTTTAGTAAATAATAGACAACCAGTCAATGCGAGCAATTCATGATACATTGATACTAAATTACTTTCAATAACATTTTAATGTTCTCAGGCAGAAAAAACCTGATCAGGGATGGCATCTTATCCTGTGATGGAGGATTCAGGGATCTGTACGATGAAAATGTTCCACCACAAATAACAGATGAATATGTGTATGTTCAAAGGTGGTTTCACACTATACAGGAGACTACTCTGAAGTTAGTATATTTTACATAAAGGGATATTTTTTATCAAAAACTTCCTTAAGTTTTGGATCATGCAACTAGCTTAATTTATCTGAGTGACCGTCTCTTTGTCAATTCACATCAGTCACTGTTTCAGGTGATTTTTGTGCTTTTAGTATTTTCTTATTTATTTCATAGTTACGATACTCATATTAAATGTGTACAACCATACTAATATTATAAATGGGAAAGTGTGTCTGTCTGTCTGTCTTTTTCGAACGCGAGCGAAGCCGCGGGCAGAAGCTAGTAATTTATAAACTAAACTAGCTTTTGCCCGCGGCTTCGCTCGCGTTAGAAACAGACAAAAAGTAGCCTATGTTACTCTCCATCCCTTCAACTATCTCCACTCAAAAAATCACGTCAATTCATCGCTCCGTTTTGCCGTGAAAGAAAGACAAATAGACAGACAGACAGACAGACAGACAGACAGACACACTTTTCCATTTATAATATTAGTATGGATTATGAATCTCAAAAATCCACTAGTATCAAAAAAGGCACCAAAAAAGGCATCAAAAAACTCCTCCGCATCGGTGTCCACCGAAAAAGTGCCCAAAAGGCTGGCAGCATTACGAAGTTGGTTTCTGGCCAAAATAAAAACTAGCTTTGTGTCACGGGAAGAGTCAACCAGCCTTTTAGACAGCTTCTTAGAAATAAATACCCGGGGACAACTCACACATGTTCATCTAATCCCAAACTAAGCAAAGCTTTTACTATGGTGACCAGACAACTGATAAACATACTTATACAATTTATAAATACATACATATTGTATCAAAAAAACACCCAGACACAGAACAAACAGTCATGCTCATCACACAAAGTTAGTCCTGAGTGGGAATCGAACCCACGACCTCCGACATATGAGGATCACTCACCACTAGACCAACAGGCCCGTCAAATAAGGTGGGCACTCGAATTGCATGGGAGTATCGACACACGTAGCGTAAATTGATAAGTATATAATAAGATAATTGCCTGATTAAGGCCCGTATTAACAGACGTCACTCAATTCTGAGACGCTCTCAAGTTTATTGCTGTCCTTATTTTTTCCCTTTAGAATGACAACGACAGCAAGAGACTTGAGAGCGTCTCGGAGTTGAGTGACGTCTATTAATAGGGGCCTAAGTGTATGTAAGATTTGATTTGATTTCAGGATGTATGACAAAGACGGTCATTTTACCAAAACATTGCCTATGGTGAACCTTACTAGTCGAACAGGACTTTTTACCGTCGACGATAATCTGGTGCAAATCACTCAAGGCAGTTTCAGACAACCGGGAGCCAACACTGATTATATTATTGATGATGATGTAAGTACACGGTACCAGCCAAATAATAGTATAGATATTTAGATTTTGAGTCCCGATGCGGGGTATGGTTTCCTCTATTACCCATTGTTTTCGGAAAAAATAAAAATGGCGAAAAAGATTGTAAAAAAACAGGATTTTTGGTATAGAAACATGGCTCAGTTATTTATTTTAGAAGGGGTGAAAAATCAATTAACCTGATTTGTTTGGTAAATTGAATTAGTGAATAATATTAATTTTAAATTTTGTTACAGTTGGGTAACAGAGCAATGGGTCCCGCACACTTTGCTTTCGACGTGTCAGCTGTTGACATACTTAAAGGCAGATTGTTTGGTTTTTCTCCTTACATAAAGTACAAAGAATTCTGCACGAAACGGTCATACACAACCTTCTCTGATTTAGAGGATCATTTTGATGACGAGGTAACCCGGTTGAATATATTTATGCTTCTACTATTACATTATTTACACATAATGTTATATGTCAAGCTCTTTTGTCGTCATCACCTTTTTAGTCTTTTCTTTATGTTAGAGTCGGTTCCCAGTCTCAAATTACAAGAAATTAATGATTATGTACCATTTTACACATCACATCCAATGCTCCAAAAATTTCACCTACATTTTTATCTGAATCATTTTAATATACGCTTTAAGACCGAGATTATCAAACGTTCTTTAGTGTGCATGCTAAGCTTTAGCCAAGCATGTTTCCGTCTCTTTCTTGCACTCATAGTTCCACAGTTGTGCGACATTGACAGAAATAATCCTTAGCCAGTCTATATTAAGTGATGTTTTTTTAACCTCATCTAAGACCGTTTGTCCACTACCGCCGTCACCGTCACCGACACCAGGCATATATTTACACATGTCATACATTTACTATAGCCGTGTGTCCACCGTACGTTACGTAACCTCATACTAAACTTGGCTCGCAGTCATCGCGTTCTCGTTGACGGCGGTGGTAGACAATCGGCTTAAGACATTATTATTTTCCAGCGTATAGACCGCTTGATGGAACTCTACAAAGATCCATTGAATATAGACTTGCTGTGCGGGATAATGGCAGAGAAACACGTGAAAGGTGGAAGGGTTCCCGAAACGGTATACTTCTTGGTAGTAGAACAATTGAAACGTACCATGAAATCTACTAGACACTGGTTTGAAAGACCAAATAGACCTTTTGCTTTTGATGAAGGTGAGTTTGGATTCAAAGTGTCGCAGATTTGATCATTTTATTCTACTTTTTTAGTGAAATGGCAAAACAAAATGTGGATACTTTTTGTTTTTGGTTCTGTTTCCAAAATGGCGGAAATATTTTATTAATTAAATATTGTTTGTATTATTTCCTGCAAATTCACAAGATTATCGTTTACTAGTTTTTAGATTACCGTAGTTCATAACCTACCGTCTCACTATTAAGATTATTTTATTTATATTTTTTGATCACTTTTATTTGCAGATCAACTCAAAGCAATACGACAGGTCACAATAGCAGGCATGATATGTACAGTCGGTGACGGTGTGACTGTGATACAACCGCATGCTTTCAAAACTATATCAAAGAAGTAAGTTACATAATCTATATCTTTACTTCTATACTAGTTTTATAAGAAGAAAGAACGAATGAACTCAAAAACTTCTGCACCGATTTCAAAAATAGTTTTTTTTTAAGCTACATTATCTCTGAGTAACACAGGCCATATAATATCACGCTATGTTCCATGGGAACGAAGCAGTAACCAAAAACCTAACGTAACGCGGGTAAAACCGCGAGGAACAGCTAGTGTGTATATAAAATGGTAAACTAACTAAGTTATTGTTATGATGATATTTAACGCACAACAAACTGCTGATCATAGAGACATAAAACTTGGAGTTTGTAGTCTTTGTGAAGTGTAAGGTACGATTCAGACCAAGCGGCTCGCATCGGGCCGGGCCGCGTGGCATTTTACAATGCGGTACATTGAAATGTATCAACAGCATTTACAGTTCATATTTGCATGCAACTTACGCATAGTTACCTCCGTCGACATCCCGCGACGCGTCGCGACAAGTCGCAGAATGCGTTCGGCTGTCACGACGGCCGACCGGTTACGACCGGCTCCGAACGGCGCCGTCGGCATCCAACCGGCTGCCGTCGAGTCCGTAGAGTCGGAGGCGGTCGGCCGTGCGTCGGTCGTGGAATGCGAACGGAGATTACGGTTCAGCAACTAGCGAATTAGCTAGTGCCGGCTACCGCGGCATGCGTACGGCTGCCGCGGTAGCGGTTCGGCTCCGACGGATGCGTTCGGCTGCCGCGGCACGCGTACGGCTCCGTTGCGACGCGAGCCGGTTGGTTTGAATCGTACCTAAGCATGGAAATTTTAACACTAAAGGTGATTAAGTTTTGACAACCACGCGTGCAAAGCCGCGGGTGAAAGTTTATTTCAAAATGATAATTCGTGTCACTCTTTTCTTTTAAAATTACATTTTACTTAATATTAGTTACTATGTGATTGTTTTAATATTCACGTTGCGTTTACAGGAATCCTTTGACAAAATGCAGTTCATACAAAATCGGAAAACTCGACCTTACTCCATGGAAAGAAGATAAATAATTGCAAGCCAGTTAGCTAGGAATAGTGTTTAGGAGTATTCATGTAGATTTATATATTTTAGTGTTTACGTGAATTAATATATGTGTAAAGGAAATTGACCAACCCACTATAGGACGCCGTTGCGCATAAAAAAAAAAATGGTATCTTAGTGTAAATTGGATATAAAAGAGGGGAGAGGTCGTACTTTCCAAGGAAATAAAAATTATCTACTTATTTTCAGGGTTTTTGTTGAATTTTGATTTATATGTTCAAGTTTTTAGGTTAGTTTTGTATCATAACTTCTACCAAAAAAAGTACTAATAATAACAATATTATGATTTATTTTCTCATAAAACAAAACAGAATAGTTTTAACAACCCAATGAAAGTCCCCAAGTAAATGGTAATTAGGTCATACCGTCCGCGTCATACGAAATCAAAGTGGCTTTATAGGCATAAAGAGTAGGTACAAAATATATAGAATAGGGTTTCCTATCCACTTTCGAATTGTTAAGATTTATTTTTAATACGATGAAATCGTAATTTTTGTACGAAGTTTTTGAAGTAAGTTCATTTTACAAGTTAGGTCTCTTTTAACTCCTGAAATAATAAAGAGATCTTAGCCGTTATAGTTTTCCTCCTATTCGGCTATCGCTTGGTTGTCGAAAGGTTAACAGTTAATAGGTAAGACGAGGACGGACGAATGGACGAACGGATAGGGGGTCGGACATGACGAAACTATAAGGGTTCTTTTTGTAAAAACCATTCGTAACTAATTTATTTTGTAAACAGACATAATTTTATTCTAGTCATCATTGCAATGCGTGTAATTAAACATTTGTAATATTAATGTGTGGAAATAAAAATATTCAAAAGTCAAAGGCATTTATTTCACTTAGATTATTTACAAGCATTTCTGAATTGTCAAAGAGTAGGTCGGTTATTCAGAATACTCTGTGTGCTCTCAATGTGGAAGATCTACAGACAAAGCACGCATGTTGATGTCAATAAGCTCGTTCAACACTCATTACACTTCAATAATATAACATTCCTGAGAGAAGAAGAGGATGTTCTTCTGACATCTGAAAATAAATATTATAACATATTATTGATTGATCTTAGCATTAGTTTAATAGGAAATTCGTCCGCGTGGAAGCCGAAAATGATTCTAATAGGATTTTCAATTAGTTTTTTTTTCCTTACCTGCTGTTTATTTATTTATTTATTCTTTATGCACAAAATTAATGTACAGAGGTGGACTTAATGCCTTAGGCATTCTCTACCAGTCAACCATCGGTAGTGCACAGCTGTGCTGTTACAGTTAGCTGTACAACAAAATACAAATAGTGCTATTGACTTGTACCATCTTTGGTATTATCCATAATAACATATATATAATGTTGATAATTAACAATAATGCGCTCATTTCCCCCTACACTAATGTCAAAAAAGCGTGTCTTGAGAAAAGCGATACAAGACACAATACTATAATATTATAAGATACTAACCGTTGCCGGAGAAGTCCAGTATCGTAGAATTGTAACCATTGCATCCGTTGCTGCCCCCAGTTGGCGACGGGGTAGAGGATTTTTTAGAGCAAGGGTAGTATAATAGTCCACACAGCGTGTCATTTTTTTAACAATATTGTCGGTACTGCACAAAGAGAGAAATGATCCGAAATCATAAAAACGTCGACTAATAACGCAAAATAAACTCAATTTTCAATCAAAACATTCGTCGCTTTGTTTGACTTGAAAGTGTCAATCATTTGAATTTCCGTGGCAGTGCTACCCACAGCTAATAAAAATTAACCATAAGTAATTACTTAGACACGTAAATGCTTTTTGTAAGTAAAATAACATTATTTTAAAAATGTTAAAGAAATATAAATTGTTGGTAACGCAAAAAAATGTTATAGTCGTAATTATTTTTAGAATTATTTTTAGACATCAACGTGTGCCCCTAAAATATAATATGTAATACCATCAGTTAAGACTGATTATGGGAAAGTTTATGAAATTGGCAACACTGTTTTCACTTAAGTACGCCATTAAAGGAAGAATGCAACAAAGTCGAATAAATAACTAATTAAATATAAAATATTAACCCCCGGAAAGATTTCCATGAAGTTATTTTAAGAAAGTCAAAATAATATGTTATGATTTATGAGTATATTTTTGTGGCTATACCCTCTTATTTTATAGCGATGCTAGATTTGGTCATACTCCTTTATATATTTAAAGAATTATTTTATGTATTTTATCGAATTAATAAAATAAAGCTTGTCAAAAAATCAAAGGCACTCTACTTTCCTTTTTTGACGAAAAAACAATGATGTTTTTTTTTAACAGAAACCCCTGTCCACATTAATTTGGGAATCCCTGTATCGTAGGACGGCTTAACTAACTAGAACTAGTACTTTCCATAAAGTCAGAGAGCTGAAATTTGGTACAGAGTAAAGGTTTATTGGCTACATAAAGGAGAAACTATAAAAACTAGGATAATCGAAGATCTGAAGTACCTGGTGACCCTGATTAGAAAACACATGAGCCCAACAAAAGTATTAGAGATCGACGTACCGCCTTTTCAAAAAATATTTAAATATTTTTTAGTAGGTAGGACGCTTCATTTGATGTCAAAAACCAAAGGTCTGAAGTATCTGATGAAGAACTCTCAGCTGGTCTCAGCTGTATTAGAGATAATATGTTCCACTATCTATACATATAGTAAAACAGTAAAAAAAACAGTGTCTGTACATTAAGTATACAAAAAAAAACTTTTTTCAAAAAAATAATAACCGCCTTCAAAAACTAAAAACCCAAAAATAATTAAAATTTCGGAAGTCGGTGGCTTCTCTTCTGCCAATCAATTTATCTGAATTTGTGTTGCCACCGACTTCCGAAATTTTAGTTATTTTTGGGTTTTAGTTTTTGAAGGCGGTTATTATTTTTTTGAAAAAAGTCTTTTATTTTTTACTTTTTAGTGTCGAGTCTAACTATGTCTGACTGTGTATGACATCTTTCAAAGTAATTTATTTTCAAAATGAAACTACTTATATTCTTATAAAAAGAAAAATAGAAATTGAAGTTACGCACATAATAATATCGTCAATGTATATTTCGTCGATTTTTTTTGTTTTTGATGAATTTTTCGAGAAGCACTATCCGACCGATACTATACCGATCGCCACAAAATTTATATGGGACCACCTCTGAATCATGACTTAGCAAACAAAAAAAGAACCATCAAAATCCGTTCACAATTGAAGGAGATATCGCGTAACAAACATAAAAAAAAGAAGAAAAAATACAGACGAATTGAGAACCTCCTCCTTTTTGGAGTCGGTTAAAAAATAGCCTATAATACTTATATCTTGAAAACTTGAACACCTGATGCAGAACCGCAACAAACTAGCTAAACTATAAGAGATACAAAAATGGTTTCTTAGCAAAAATTGTTTTACGTGATGATTATTTTCTGCTAAAAAAATAAATTTGAAGATCTGGAACACCTGATGCAGAACTGCAACAGACCACCTAAACTGTAAGAGATACAAAATCGGTTCCTTAGCAAAAATTGTTGGACGTGATGAGCAAAATTTTGACGATTGTGATTCCTGCTTTTCCCGCAGGAGTGCGCCATGCATTGCTGATATTTTGTTTACTTTTTAGTTTTCAAAATAAATATTATAATTTTTGGGCCAGGAAACCTTGTAGGCATCCTCCTTATCAAAATTCAATCATTATTCAATCATTAATATCAATTCACATACATCAATTGCTTGGGAACAAACATACCCACAAACATGTTATTTTTATTTTTACACATAGGTAGTAAAACTGTTTTAAAAATTTACGTTAAATAAGAAATTTAAGTGTGTTGTTGACATAATTGATAAGTATATCTTAGTAATGTAACTACATTATTTTCTTTTTGTTACCGGTTTTGTTTTTCTAAACAACTTTATTTAATTAAATAAAATAGCCGTGTATTTATTTCAAAGTTTACAAACTGGTTTTTTTATGACATAGACTGCAATAAACTGAAAGTGAAAACAAAAAGAAATGGTCTATTTTTAGTTGTAACTAACTGTATTTATTTTACTCAAAAATAAAATAAAAATCGCTGAAATATCGTCCAGAAGGTTCAACTAGATCTCTCGTCGTCTGTTTTTGGTAAATTCAAACTAGCATCAATTTTACCGGTATGAGGCAATAAGTGGAAGACTGCCTGTGTAAAGCTACCTCTGTTGCGGAATGTTTATAATAGTTACCGTGACCCTGGAACATAAAGGGCAATCGAAGGAACATGAGTGGGTTTTAGTCAGTAAGAGTCTGACACGCCCTCCCGCCGCACCCAGGACGGGAGCAGTCATTGGATGATTTCCCACTCACCAAAAAAAAGAAAGCTACTTCTTGAAGCTTATCTTCGTCGACGACCGCAATAACCGATGATATTTGTATTTTTATAATATTAAAAAATACTATTTGGTGATTTTTTCCTCTTAAATGCATCTGGTTCCTTTGGTTGACTGATACAGAATACCTAGACCATTAGTCGGAATTCGTACCTTTGTGCATAACATTTAAATAAACTGTCTCTTGGTTATCAATGAACTAGAAACTGGATGGTATATAAGCTGTCAAGACCTAGTAACAAATGATGCCAAACATTAGCAAACATATCGTGAGTATTCGTGAGGAAAGTTTTAAGCACGAATAGTTGTTATCATTTATTTCTTTTTAAACTACTTATTCTATAAATTTTTACGACGTTTTTGTCAAAACAATACATTTTTGGGGCTTATCTATGACCTGACTTTTTTGTTATTAATTACTAGCTTTCACTTCCATCCGTTCATCCTTTCCATTCTATCATTTTGTTATGTTGCCTCTTTTTCCTTCTGGTTCCTTCTCAAAGTGGGCGGTGAACATAATAAGGTTGAGAAACTTTGGGCTAGACGAAAAAAAAAAACGACTTAGTCCGTCATTTAGATAACCAAAAAACGTTGAACACGTATTTTTTTAATAAGAAGTGAAGCTCCCACACCGGTACTTTGAGCCTCTTTTTCTTTGTATTTTTTTTATTAATTGATAAAGTGAAAAATATGTTTTAATATTTTTGGAGGGAACGGACGGACTAAAGTGATTTTTTTTTAATTTAGTAGACATTCATATATTTAGGTATATAGGTAACCCAACTCTAAAGGCCTTTGGTTAAATACTTAACATCAGCTTCTTTTTCATTCAACAATACACATAAAAATATGTTAATGTGCCAAGCTATTATTTCCCCATAAAACTAGAAAAGGTGATTAATATGTAACAAATTTAGTATTATCTACTTAAATTATGTTATCGAGGCAATTAATTGGCCTCCATAGAATACCCTAAATACTCAATAATACCTTAAAATTTTATATATAGACCTACTTTCTTTATTTTAATTTAGTGTACATCAAGAGAAGAAGATGGTCAAACGGCTAATTCTTCTGACGTATGTCAGTTTGTGTGTCGGTGGCTTGAACGCCGTCCTATATGATTGCTTTACTGGCAATCCTGCGAATAAAACTCAGCTAAGGATTTACGCCAAGAGAAATAATACAGGGTGAGTCTCTAGAAATTATCGTCAATATCATCATCATCTCCCTAGCCTTTATCAACTATATTGGGGTTGGTTTCCAGCCTAGCCGGAGTCAGCTGGATACCAGTGTTTTACGTGATTTTTTTTTTCCAACTTTTGAATGGTCGAGAAGTCAGTCAGTTCCAAAACAGTAGGTTTCTATGGAGAAAAACGAGCAAGAAATGCCATGAACACTTTTTTTTTAAATCATTATTATCTAAGTGATCTCAATTTTTTTATGTGTGTATGCGTTACTAGGATCTGCACCGTTGACATTAAACCCTGTGACCCTGATGAATGGCAACGTGTTGATGGATCCTGCAACAATCTCAAGTATCCCAGCCGAGGTACTCCCCGGACGCCTACTATTAAGCTACTTCCAAGTAATTTTGAACCAAGTAAGTACCTTTATCTCACTTCTTATGGTTTTGCACCTAAAAAGGAAAAAGAAAATCCTATTAAGATTATTTTGTTTTCCTTTAACCTGAAAAGGCCGTTTTTCGCATAAATGCTCGAAAGTATCAAATTGAAATTTAAATTAAATACTCAGAATTGTAATCCTTTAGACTTGTGAAAAAAAAAATGAAGCTGGTAGGTATGTCAATAGTAATAAAGGATACGTCCATTCATGCACATATTTTAACACTCGCAAAACAATTAAAACGACTTAGAATTGTGAATTTTGGCAAAGAAAGTAACAGATAATTTGTAGTTACACCACACAAAAAACCTTATTACCAACTCCAAATAAGTTTAATTAAATATATTTAATACTAGCTTTTGCCCGCGACTTCGTCCGCGTGGATTATTAGTTCCCGTTTCCGGGGGATTTCCGGGATGAAAACTATCCTATGTCCTTTCTCGGGTCCCAGACTATATCTGTACCAAATTTCATTCTAATCGGTTCAGTGGTTTAGGCGTGAAGAAGAGACAGACAGACAGAGTTACTTTCGCATTTATAATATTAGTACGGATTTAATTATATACGTCTACTTCTCAGATTATAAACCTAGAAAAGCCGCGGATGGAAGTGAACTAGAGTTGCCAAGAAGATTACGAACTGAACTTCTAGTTTCTGGCAAATCATCAGATTTGAAGGTTACTCAACTGGTTTCCTACTACTTATTGTTTATTGCTGGTGAAATTAACTCCTTGCACGACATTTGTAAGTATTATGCCCAATTCCCCTAATAAACATAAGGTTTAAAATTTTATAATATACTAGCTGTTCCAAGCGGTTTCAACCGCGTTACGTTAAGTTTTTGGTTACTGCTTTGTTCCCGTAGAATATAGTGTGATATTGTATAAGCTTTGTTACTCAGGGATAATGTAGCTATCTAATGAAAAAAGAATTGTTAAAATCGGTCCAGTAAATTTTGAGTTAATTCGTTACTTGCAAAAATACTAATCTTTCCTCTTTATAATATTAGTATAGATTCTTTTTGATGCGAGGTGGAAAATCCACTTGTATGTCCTCCACTACGCGGAGGCGGTGTTTTTTTCTCACTTGCACCAAGGATTGCGGGAACTGATGTGACTTCTACAATCGCTGCTGGCGGGGCTCTGCGGGCTTCCAAAAGTCAAGGGGGAGTGAGGCGTTTACTTCTTTGGCTACATAAAGTGGGGCACCGCGGAAATACTACGTTTTGCCACCTCGGTTTCAGTTGAAAGATGTGTGGAGGACATCCCTAGGTCCATCGCCATTGGTTAAATTTCGGGGGGCCTGAAGACTACCGATGCGCCTGCTGTGGGACGGGAGAGTAGTGGCAATCTCCCTTTTAAGATGATAGTCTAGTCCATAATTCGTCAGAGCATTTTATGTTCAAATTTATTTTTCTTTTTTGTATTAATGTGACAATATTATTTCAGTTAATTACATAAGAAACATCACCCACTGCTGCAAACCAGAAGGCATAAATGACTCCAATTGTGTACCGCTTAAGATTCCAATTGATGATCCAGTGCACAGATATTCTGGCATCAGCTGTATGAACCTCACCACACCTGTGAGCTTTCAGACAAGAGGGTGTCTTGAAAATGGCACTGAGTTTGTTAGGGTAAGCATTATAACAGACTTTGATTACATGACCCATTAGTATTTGATTAAAATAAATATTTTGATCAATCTTGGTTTATTGTTAGAAATCGTCATCAGCATTTCAACGGACTTTAGTTATTTCACTTATTGGTTTTGTTTTATGATGATCTATCTCACCCTCTATACTTCTTCTATTTTAGTTGGAATTCCAGACTCCAGTCTTCGATTTATCCACTACTTACGACCCGACTCCTGGTGCTATCCACCATCTTAGGACATACAGGAACGGGTTGCTGAAAACCGAAACGGAGAACGGTTTGATATTCCCACCGTCAGATCCCGATGCAATCCCTCCATGCTATTTGAACCAACCTCCTAGGGAAAAGCGTTGTAGCAAATATCGTAAGTATGACTATCAAAATGTCTTTTAATTTTCCTACATAATACTATTGCTTTAAATCTAAAAGATTCTGTACCAAAATATAGTTTTTCTTCTATTGTTTTCCAACGTTCTCTTGCAGACAATGGTGTATCATTTGCGGTTTTGAAAGCTACTTTATCTAATATTTTCTTTTCATCTATTACAGATTCCAACATTGCTGTCGGTCCAACTCTTATGACCATCCTATTTTATCGCCAACACAATTTTATAGCTAAGAAGTTGTGCAAGATGAACCCCTCCTGGGACGATGAACGTCTTTTCTTCACTGCACGAGATATTAACATTGCCATATCACAGCAGATATTATTTTATGAGTTGCTACCGCTTTTGTTAGGTAAGTGTACTAATATCTAGTAACTAAGTTTTGTAGCGTTTAATAGGATTACATATTGCTCAAGTCTTGTCCTGTGAAATAGCTTTGGCATTTTTTTTTGTATATAGTACCCCATTTGCTAAATCTGGATTCCCAGATCCAAAGTGAAGTGAGGGATTCTAGAGTAGAATCCCGAACGTACTTTTCATCACCCACTATGAGAAAATAAAAGGCGCTTCACACTTAATTGTAAAATTATTATATAATAGAATAAAGGATAACAACAAAATAAGTAATAGTATGTAATAAAAAACAACTAAAGCTGTAAATTTATATATTTGAGACATTTGGCGCTGAGCATTAATACATTCCAAATTCAAAGAGTTTTGCGGCGCCATTATAACAGGGCGTAAAAGAAATTTTAGGCGCACTTTATGAATTTGGCGCGTCATTATTGCCCGCTGAAAGTTTCGTATAGAAAACAACACCTTTGGGCGTACTTAAAGGGGAATAAAGTCGTCTTTTTCGAAAAAAGCTTTTAAAAGACGACTTTGTTCCCATTTAAGTAACTTTTAATCGCACTTTTTGAATTTGGAGCGTCTTTGCATGTTTTACGCCCTGTTATAAGTGCGCCTAAAAATTGGAACGTCTTAATGCTCAGCGCCAAAGCTGGTACGACGACCAATACCATAGTCACGCCGCGGCTGAATAAAAAAAACTGAAATATAAATAAAACGCGCAAACTAAAGCCCGAGTTCTAAGTACTCGTAAAATTTTTCACGGATTTATTTGCAGATTGTTCTGCAACAAATTATCAAAAATAAATTAAATTATTATTATTGATATTATTATTTTATTACATTAATAATTTTACAATAAAGTATGAAACACCTTTTATTTTCTCATAGGGGGTGATGAAAAGTAGAGTGTATCACTCGGGCGCAAAATATATTTTTGGCTCGGGCGACGTACTTTTAATCCCTCGCTACGTTCGGGATTCTATTTTACTCTAGAATCCCTCACTTCGCTCTGGATTCAAAAAACGCCCTCGCCGTAAATATATAACTTTGCGCCCTTGTAATACAATCTACTATTTAATTTTCTCAGGCAGATCAAACATGATCAATGAAGGCATCATATCCAGCGACGGAGGATTCAGAGATTTATACAATGAAAACATTCCACCACAAATGTCAGACGAATACGTTTATATGCAAAGATGGTACCACACTATACAGGAGACTACCATGAAGTTTGTCTTGTTTTATTTTTAATTTTAGTTTTATCATTTTTATTGCATCACTCATCTATCTTTATCACATCTGCCCCCTAGACAAGTGGCATTGTAGAATAGATAGCGAAAACGAATAGATTGTCAATGTATGGAGATGTCAAATTGTTTAGCGAAAGCTTATGTCAATTCCATACATTTGACAATCTATTCGTTTTCGCTATCTATTCTTTCATCTTTAGGAAAAAATACAGTTGCAGAGATGAAATTAGATTTTTCTCTGTAGACGATGGACTGTGGCGGAGAAAATGTCCGCGGTTTGCTATTATTATTACTGTCATTGGGTAGCTTTTGTCCGCTTAATTCCGCTTGTAGTCCAGGCGAGGTGCGGTATTGCACGGACCAAGTGCAACCATGTACTAAAATTAATGCGCACCGCGACTTTCTGTCCGCCGTTGTCCTTCGTCTGCGCAGGCTATATGATTTTAAAATTACCACTCGATTGAAAACATTATCGTCTAAACAAAGAAATGGGGTATCAACCTTTCGACGACCAAGCGACAGACGGCTGTTGCGCTGCTTTTATCTCTCTATTAATTGTGTCTCAAATCACGTGTGTTCAAAAATTAAAAAAAAAATTATGCATGTAGGTCGGTTTTAATAACTGATCTGGTTTCAGGCTGTACGACAAAGATGGTTGTTTTGTTAGAACATTTCCTCTGGTCAACGTTACTGCCCGAACAGGGTTTTATACTGTAGACGACAATATGGTGCAGATTACTCAAGGCAGTTTCAGACAGCCAGGGGCCAACTTTGATCATACTATTGATTATGATGTAAGTACAATTAGGAAGGGTTGGTATTAGAACACCTTACGTTTTTATGTAGTTCACTTAAATGTATTCCCAAAAAATAACACTTTTAGTTCGTCTCTCGTGATATTAGACAAAGTGAATAAAGAATAAAAATATATTAAAACAAAAATTTAAATTGTGTGGCGTACTTAAACATAATTAAAAAAAAAAGGTTTTAATGTGTTATGTTATTATAATATTATGTTTAATATTTATTTTTAATGGACACTAAAAAATTTTGGGTTTTAGTACGTTTGTATGTGTGTCACTATTATCTCGCGAAGAACAGACAGAACCGATTTTGATGCGGTTGCCAGAAAAATATTTGTTACATTTTTTCACCTTTTCAATATTTCAAAAATGAAGTCCTCAGTAAAGAATCACACTTTTTTTATTTTGGTAGTCATTGGCAATGTAAAACAACAAACAGAACGGATTCGCCGACTTTTGAAATATAAGTTATTTTCTGTTTTAATATTTGGAGGCGGTTCTAGGTTTTTAAGGAAATATTTTTCTTCTATTCAATAACTTCCATGTTTCAGATGGCTGAAAGAGTATTGGGTGGCATATTTGTGGCTGCAGATGTGGCATCCAGCGACTTAAAGAAAGGCAGGCTATTGGGTTTCCAACCTTACATAAAGTACAAAGAATATTGCACGAAAAGATCATACAAGTGCTTTTCTGATTTAAAACATAGTTTTACTCCAGAGGTAGGTAATTCCTTTGCACAAACAAACCAAGCTGATTTCTACGGCTTCCATTATCCGTCCATATTAATACAAACTTTTATACAACATACAACTTTTTGCAGACAATATATTGTAAAGGCAAAGTTTGTAAATTCAACGCCCTTTTTTGGTGGGGAAATCCTCATGGATGCCATCCATTCCGTGGGAAGAGCGGAGGGTTATGTCGGAATCTTACCGACTAAAACCCCAGGGTTCCTTCTACTCCGCGCTCCCGACTGGTATTCGACCAGCATCAGCGAGCCCCTACACTATTTGCGGCCCGTCAAATTCCACCCTGGATGGGGTTTCTTTTGTGGATGGAAAATTATAAAATGACTTTTCCCTTCCTGGGCGGGGCGTGAGGGAGTGTCAGACTTTTACTGACTGAAACCCACCCATGTTACTTCGGTTGCCTTTTATGTTCCGGGGGTTACGGGTTGAATTTTTAATAATTCCTCCTTACTGCGCCTCTACGTGAGAAAAAAAGGCTATTGTGCAAATTTACTTCAGTAGTTCTCCATGATTCATCATGAGTTATTGGCCGTAGTGTTGCATTGAGACCATGGCCGGCTGTCCACCATCGCGTCACTGTGAACGAGATTATTTAGGACTGAGTTTTTAATGATGTGACGTGATAGATGGTTGACACGCCGGTACAATAAATAAACAATCATCACTTCGGCGCCTTCATCTCTTTCTCAGTGACGTGACAGTGACGTTGGTGGTGGACAACCGGCCTTATTTAGCTATAAAGCTTTCATCGCTTTATTCAAATGACTCAGTATACGTTTATATTTGTTTGTTTGTATCAAATCTTACAATACAATCCTTCTAGTCTTCAAGAAGTTTTCATAACCAACTTTGTTCCAGCGTTTATACCGCTTGATGCAAAACTACAAAAATGTAAAAGACATAGATTTGATGGCAGCGTTATGGGCAGAAAATCATGTGAAAGGTGGAAGGGTTCCGGAGACCATGTACTGCTTGATAGTAGAACAATTGAAACGGTCAATTTCCTCTGTCAGACACTGGTATGAATGTCCTAATAGACCACACGCGTTTACTAAGAGTGAGTTGATTTTAGTATTTACCTACTTGACAAAAGACTTTAATCCTACACTATAAACTTCACAGTTAAAAAAACTCATAAAAACAGTACGACTTATCTGTGCACCTCGCCGGAATGCGATCCCTCTCCCGCTTCCCCGCGTGGCGCCCACGATCGCCTCGATTGTTATTAGCGATAGCATTCCATAAACGTCACGTCACAGCGCGAGGTGCACAATTAAGACGTATGTAAAGTAGATACCGTATTTAATATTTTGACACATTATTTATTTGCAGAACAATTAAAAGCAATACGAAAAGCCACAATAGCCGGCATGTTATGTACAGTCGGCGACGGTGTGTCTGTGATACAACCGAATGCTTTCTGCACGATATCATCAGAGTAAGTGTAAATAGAGTAAGCTATTAAAGCCCGACGAAAAAAGAGAAGTGTAATAAGTTTGACCGCTTTGTGTATGTGCCTGTCTATATGTAGCTCTATAGCTCTTAAACGAGTGAACCAATATAGATGTAGTTTTTTATTTGGAATTAGGTTATCTCGTAATGGTTTTCAGGCATGTTTCAATAAAATCGGTTCAGCTGTTTCGGAGTTATTAAATCTTTTTTTGGCTGCGGTTGAGATCTTAATAATTATCTACGGTAGCGGAGGTTTTTTAAAGTGTTACACGTGTTATCGGAAAAAAGTCAAAGGTCTGTTTTGGGACAAGTTCCAAGACAAATGTATCGTTTCGCCGGGACTCGTCGAGCTTCATTGCTTCGGCGCTTTTCTGGCAGACTCCACTGTTGATTCTGGCTTTCAGGAGTAGCAGTGGTTGGGAATAGTGTGGCGGGATTGTCCCAATAAAAAAAAATGATGATAATGATGAACCTTGTCAACGATTGTCAAAAATAAAAATATACAAAGAAAAAGAGCAACAAAGTTCCGCAGTTTGGGCTCTTGACGTCACTGTTCAGCTAAAATTGTGTCAGATCGCGACGTCAACGCACTGTATCGTGGTCATTTTCTCGTTTACTAGCAAAAAAAAATACGTGTCCAAAATTTTTCGAAGATCTTTTTGACGGGCTAATTACTGTTTTTTCGTCGTTTAGCCTATTTTTGCGCTACAACATACATTCGAAGAATTTTGACGGTCGTTACAAGTATTCCAAGCCCAAACAATCAGACCAGTCTAACCAGAGGAATCGAGTTGCCAAGAAACTAGGTTGTGAAAGCCGACCCCAACATAGTTGGGAGAAGGCTAGAGGGATGATGATGAATTTTGCGGCACAATAATTGTTTGCTACAAATTAATGTATTCGCTCGCAACAAATGTTTGCTTAGTGTTCGGGTCCGCCAATAGATATAACATCGACATCAAACTCCTTGCTTTTTTATTATTCAATTAATTTAATTAAAATACTCAAAATAACTTGTTAATGTTATTGTCATTACAGGAATCCTTTGACAAAATGCAGTTCACGCAAAATTGGAAAATTGAACCTGGGTCCATGGAATGAAGATAAATACGACTTTGATGATAATGATGATGATGATGATGATGACGATGACGATGATGATGATGATGATGATGATGATGATGATGATAACGATGACTGATAAAATAAACTATTGTAAATTCTGTATACAATTTTAATATGTAATTATTCAACGTGCATTTTCGATTCTGCAAAACCTTTCAGGAGGCAATTTTGATAGTGATTCTCGACCCAATTCATTAATAAAAAGGGTAGGAAATAAAAAAAAATTTACACATCTCATCGTTAAGAGTGAAACTACCGCTCTTAAAACGCAGCCAGTCTGTCAGCATCCTATGACCACGTGGCCACATACACAAACAAAGTTATTATTGATTGTTGACCAGGTATCGTAATTTTATATGCTAATTTAGGAGTATACCAACCTCCTGAAATGTTTTTCAGTATAAAAAATGCACTTTATAGATTAAGTTTTAATTTTAACTTATAAATGACGATAAATTATGAAAATACCAATACGAATATTATTAGTTTTCTCATAACATATTTAATGTCCTGTCTGTACAATTGTAAACAACTTTGTCAGCAAATAGTAAGAAAATATGTATTCGTTTCTTTTTAACATAATACCTGATTTGATTGAGAAATGTCGAAGTAGGTAATGATAACAAATATAGACATACGAAAATATACGGGTTTAATTGAGAATGGGGCCGATTCTCTTATTCACAAACTATACAAAATTTAAGTTAAATGCATATTTATATGTCCATTTTATTAAGAAAAGGACAGATGATGAAATATTAGTTAAGTCCTGTCAAATGACACTCCATAGATAATTTTGGCGCAATTAGAAATATGGCGACTAAAAATACATCGATTTACTTCAGGCGCTGTCTAATTTGACAGAATTAAACTAAAATGTATCTTCTGTCCTTTTCTTTAAGAAATGGAAAAAGAGAGATGCATTGAACTTAAATTTAGTGAAGTTTGTGTACAAGAGAATTAGCGCCAATCTCCTTCTTTTATATTAACTTGGTTACTAAATACATACCTTGCCATGTCCTCATTTTGATTTGTTCATGTAATTTGATGTATTTGGTATATTAATATATTTAACTGTATGAAAAAAGATCAACCATTTAATAAATAAATAGAATGTGGTTTGTCAAGGTGATTGACAATTGTTTTATTATCTCGGTGACGTGTAAATTAGGTTTCTCCCGGTTATAATTGAGGGGCGTTTAGGTGCTCTATGCATTGAGGACCAAATTTCCACTTCATTTTAATTGGTACATATTGATGGGTACTCACAAATTTGTTGGTCAAACGGGAACACTGTTTAATTCTTCGAACACACATGATTTGAGACACAATAGAAAGACAATATAGCAGCCCGACAGCCGGCTGTCGGTTGGTCGTTGAAAGGTTAAACCAACAAAGGTTTAGTGTTTACAACCTCAAAGGGTGAAACTGATTTCAATTATTTTATTCGGACGAATATGGACTTATGTCGTATGGTTATACTGCCGAATATGATAAAAAAACGAAAATTGTATGAAAACACAATGGTTTTATTCTTTGTCTACTGAGCGTATAATAAAAGTCATTATAAATATACAAAAACGCTAAATAGATAAAAACCTTTCCACCGAATATGTGCTCTATGCTTTTATTTTAGAGTCGCTTTTCGTCCTCGTTTTGCAGATTTCAATAATTTTTATTCATTATTTATTTCTTTGTTATTTTTGGCTAATATTATGGCCCATCTTATCATCATGGTCATTGGGTCATTGGCATAATCCTGAGAAGATAGCATTATGTAAGTCTCATGTGCCTCTAATTATACCACCTTTAACTGTTAGGCTTATGCCAGTAAACCCAAATAACTTTTATTTATTTCTTAACTTAATTGTAATACCTAAAATCGCTTTGGGGTTTGAATGCAATTAACGCATGGGCATTGGGGTTTCGTCTTATGACATAAGCCAACTTTTCGACACAGAGTACTTCAAGATTTCAATTTTATTTTGAGTCTGCAAACAACTTATCAAGATCAAACAAATGTGCCTAAAGTCAAACGTTGACGACGTCCACCCACTTCTGATTACAGCATATAATATACTAACTAACGCCCGCGACTTCGCCTGCATGGATGTCGGACTTCCATCCAGGAGTTTACACCTTTCGGAGTCGAATTTCCAAACTGTGGCTAACTACTCTTCACAAAGAATACACCCTCCCTGTTTTATGTCTCCAGGACCTCCGGTGTGGGCTGTGTGTTGACATGTCAACGTCAGTCAGTCAATTAACAATAAATAGATAGAAGATAAGTTGTCAGTTGTCACCAGAACTCAATGTATGAACAAAGTTTCAAAAGAGCCAATTGAGTAGAAGAAATTGAAAAAGAGGTCGTAAGATTTGAACCAAACAAAAAATACAGGATCAAGCTTAATATAAAACTAGCTATTGCTGCAATGCTCGCGGTAGAAAAAGACAAAAAGTAGCCTATGTCACTCTCCATCCTTTCAACTATCTACATTCAAAAAGTCACGTCAATTTGTCGCTTCGTTTTGCCGTAGAAGACAGAAAAACAAACGCACATACTTTCTGATTTATAATATAAATAAATAAATAAATAAATAAATATCTTAGGACAACTCACACACGGTCATCTGATCCCAAACTAAGCAGAGCTTGTACTATGGTAACCAGATAACTGATAAATATACTTATATAATTTATAAATACATACATATTATAGATAAATTACACCCAGACACAGAACAAACAATCATGCTCAACACACAAAGTTTGTTCTGGGTGGGAATCGAACCCACGACCTCCGGCTTAGCAGTCAGGGTCACTAACCACTAGGTCAACAGGCCCGTCTAAGTATGGATATTTTTTTTTTATTTAATAAAGTGGCAGTAATTAAGTGGTTCTAATCCATACTAATATTATAAATGGGAAAGTGTGTCTGTCTGTCTGTTTCTCTTTCTTTCACGGCAAAACGGAGAGACGCATTGACGTGATTTTTTAAGTGGAGATAGTTGAAGGGTTGGGGAGTAACATAGGCTACTTTTTGTCTCTTTTTAACGCGAGCGAAGCCGCGGGCAAAAGCTAGTAATACATATAAATAGCGCATTAAGATGGGTTTTGAGTCTCACACAAAAAATACAATATGGGTAGACAGTGTAGAATATTACCATTTGCATTTTATTTAATCTATGTTAATGAGTTTTTTAGCCTCTATAGATAGACCTTAATAATTCAAAAATGACTTAAATTTTTAGTGCACATTCTAATTTAGTGTTCATCAAGCAAGGAAGATGAATACACGTATAATATTTCTGACTTATGTCAGTGTGTGTGTCGGTGGCTTGAACGCTGTAATCTATGATTGCTATACTGGTAAACCTGCTAATAAAACTCAGTTGAAACTTTATGCACAGAGAAATAATGCTTGGTGAGTCTTTAGTTTTTTTTTCTATGGTTTTATTTGTTATTTTGTGGAGCTGAAACTGCGTGAAGTGGAGGCCCACGCGGTATATAGTATATCACATACTATATTATATACACCTATCACATATACCCTTACACAAATCGCAGATGTTACTCAAAAAGCAGTAAAGCTTGAGTGGGATTGGGCTGGCCACGTCTGCCGAATGCCGAACGAATCCTGGGCTAAATCAACCACAATATGGGTTCCAGAAAACGTCCGACAACATCGCGGCAGACCCAGGCGAAGATTGGCCTACACTAGACCTGATTAGAGAAGAATGGAAAAAAAGAAAGGGAGGCCTTTGCCCTGCAGTGCAGCAGTGGAACAACATAGGCTTATAATAATAATAATAACTGATTATGCTAATAAAAACAGTAGTGATTAATTGTGGTCATAATTTCATAGGTACCTGACCCAGCCATCTAAAACTGTTTTTCGTTTATTTTTGGTCCGAATTGTTTCTTTTCACCACATTTTGTTCGACCGACTACATTTCTACATACATTAGATAAACAAACTGCATTATTTAAAAGGCGATAGTTTTAATTTATTACTGTTCATTTTAATTCGATTACCTCGACTGTCTCCAACAATTTTATTTTTAAATTTATTCGGCATTAATTTTCTAGGGTCTGCACCGTTGATATAAAACCCTGTGACCCTGAAGAATGGCAGCGACTGGACGGATCATGTAACAACCCAAAGTTTCCCAGCAGAGGAACCCATCGCACTCCTACTAGGCGGGTGCTTTCATCTGATTTTGAACCAGGCAAGATAATAAAATATATTATAATTTCATACAAATATCTTGGGACAACTCACAAACGGCCATCTGCTCCCGAGCTGAGCAGAGCTTGTGTTATCAAAACTAGATAACTGATACTGAAAGCTAAACAGAGAGCCTAGACAAGTGGCATTGTAGAATAGATAGCGAAAACGAATTGATTGTCAAATGTATGGAATTGACATAAGCTTTCGCTAAACAATTTGACATCTCCATACATTTGACAATCTATTCGTTTTCGCTATCTATTCTACAATGCCACTTGTCTAGGGGGGCTGATGTGTTATGGTAACGGGTTATGATAACTAAAATCCATACTTACGTAATTTTGAAATACATACTTTTTGAGATAAATTATACACAGACACAGAACAAACAATCTCGCTCACCACACAAAGTTCGTCCTGGGTAATCGAACTAACGATCCTCCAGCTCAGCTGTCAGAATCACTAACCACTCGACTAACAGGCCCCCAGCATTTGCATGTATTTAACTCAAGTACGTTAAGTCAAAGCCAAAGTTTTTATTAATGCGATTTTTGGTGTTACAACAAATCTTATAGTATTATAGTATCTCAAAAATCTACCTTATATACATGCATTATTAGTATTTTCATAGAAATCAAAATGAATATAATTAAAAAGTACCTAGGTATAGAAATAGAAATGTCAATTATAGCATTAAACATACATTACTATTATTTACAGGATTATTTATGTGATTTTTTCAATAAGGAATTCGTCATTGGTATACTACGTTCCTATCTCTGTCTTTTATTTTTAGTCTGACAGTCGGCAATGAAAGGAATTAAGCTTATCCAATAAGTCGGCTGTAACTTAACATATTTGCTAAGAACAAAATTCGGAACATTAAAGAAAGAAATTGGCTGTGTATAAGTGATATGTAACATAACCTTTCTACGACCAAGCGAAAGCCGGCTGTCACGCTGCTGTTGTTCTTCTATTGTGTTTTAAATCACGTGTGTTCGAAGGTTAAGTCAACAAGACATTATAACATGAAGACAACATTTTGTAGTATTTTCCACTTTAATATTATTCCTTAACTTTTCAGATTATAAACCTAGAAAGGCTGCCGATGGCAGCAATCTCCAATTACCAAGAAGATTACGAACTGAACTGTTAAGTGCTGGAAAGGGTACAAACCTAAGGATTACTCAACTGCTTTCATACTATTTATTGTTTAATGTTGGTGAAATAACCTCTATCCATGATGTTTGTAAGTTTCTTACAATATTATACGATTTAAGTTTTATACAATGTGTAACTGAATTAATGCACTTTGAGAAAATAGTTTGTTAAGAATCGATTACTGAATCGATTTATGTAATTTTTAATATATGTAATATTTTATCACAAGAATAATTAAAACTACGTTTACTGCTGTCACACTTCCGCTGTACAGTCAATTGATTTGTAATGTGACTATAATTTTCTATCACAATCTGCACAACTAATTTATAAAAAAACAGTGTTTTAAACATAATAATAAAAATTCAGTGTATGTATTATGATTATAAAATAATATTCTAATTGGGGTGTCTGGTGGTGTGCGTTTATTACGGGACATGTTGTATAATCAAGCATTGTCATAAAAAGCAAGATGATAGTCTAGTCAATCCTCTGTCAGTTCAGAATGACCAAAATATGAGTAGCAATCCCATTGATTATTGCTACTTTTCTATCTTCTTGCCATCCTTTCTAAAAAAGATTATAGTCTTTTTTATCGTTGGTAAATGAATTCCTACAAACTAGAGGAGTGTCTTGGCCAAACGGGGGATCCGTTTGGCGTTCCTATACCGACCATTGGGAGGGGTACAGGATTCACTCTCTAATTGTCTGCGCCCCTGCCAGGTCATGACTAGCTAAAATGATTAAGGTTAAACTTATCAGCATCGCTCGGCGTTACCCTCAATTGTCGTGCGTAACACAGTGCGTTATCTATGTAAAGATGCAACTTTGCTTGAAAATATTTATTGCACCATGACACGGGTTCCATCTAGTCGGATGTTAGATAGTCTAACCAGTTTTCTGTCAATACAAAAACATTGAAACAATATAACTATACCAGTGTTTAGCCTCTTTAACTTTTAACAACTTATTATTAAACAGGGTGTTAACGCGAAAAAGTAATTATTTAAATACCTTGAAAGACTTTACGTTTTGACCTGGTTGCACAGGTCGTGGTAGCAAACAGACTGAGGATGCGATGTCACAGCTCACTGCATTCGGGCGATGAATCTTCATCTACACCCTTATTTTTATATTCTACTATTTCTAGATGAGTTAACCGAATTTGCTTTGCTTTCTAACTAGGTCCTCTTCCTCGTACATCATCAAATACATTGTTTCTCTAGTGTTTTAAAACTGACTCAGTCTTTCTCTATATATTGTAGAGTTAATGAGATAGATCTATCTCATTGAGTCCATTTCCTTCGTTCCAACAAAAAAAAACATTTTTTGTAATTCCAGTTATGTACGTATTAAATATAACCCACTGTTGCAAGCCAGAAGGTAAAACTGATGGCTGGTGTACACCAGTTAAGGTCCCAGTTGACGATCCTGTGCATAGATTTTCTGGCATCAACTGCATGAACCTCACCAAACCTCAGAGCTTCCAGACATATGGGTGTCTCGAAAATGGTACTGAATTTGTCAGGGTAAGCTGTTTTTGATTTATTAATGATAAAATCTATATAAATAAAGAAGTAAACTGACCGATTGTAAATGAAAAAATGATTGACTGGGTGGTAAATTAGCACACAGCTTAAACCGCTGGTCCTAGAGACATAAAACTTGGAGAGTGTGTTTTTGTATAAAGTTTGGAAAGGATTTTCACAAATTTCAACTCTAAAATAAAGAATAAAAGTTTTCACGGAAGCCATGAACTAGTACTGTATATAAATAATAGGTTTGTTAATGGACTGTCTCAACCTCCTTATTTAATTAGAATACTAAACATATTAGAAGTTACAACTTATCTTCTTTTGTTTTAGATGGAATTTCAGACCCCAGTTTTTGATTTATCTAATACTTACAACCCAGTGGCAGGGTCTGCGGACCACCTAAGGTCATTTAAGAACGGATTATTAATAATGGAAACAGAGAACGGCGTGCTATTTCCACCGTCAGATCCCAACGTTATCCCTCAGTGCTTTTTGAACCAGCCTCCTAAGGAAAAACGATGCAACAAGTATCGTAAGTACGAACTAAAATAACCGTGATATAAAAAGAAACATCCTCACTCAGATGTTTTTTTTTTTTGAGGATGGGATGTCATCAAATTACTTCTTCCGCCCTAGGTGGGGCAGGAGAGGGTGTCACATTTTTACTAATAAAACCTACCTTGCCTCTTTCGGTTGCTCTTCATGTTCCGGGGCCGCGGTAACAATTAGAACTATTCCGCAACCCCGGCAGGCATTGGCCCTAGAGGGTTCCTTCACGTGCTGACTGCACCTTGAGGCGCGCGTGGAACAGAACGTGCCGCCAACCCGGCTGAACCCGGGCTTTGTCCTGGTCGGGTGGCGAGCTACTCATCGCTCGTGTGTGAGGATGATTAGATGGACTTTTGTTACTAGCAATTAGTAGAATCGAAGGTGTAACTGTTGAACAAAATGAGCCAAATCTAAGATCTAGCATAGGACAGTAATTTCATGTAGATGATTAGACTGACAGTCACGCCAATCAAAATATTATTGTTTCTAAGCTTCAACTATGACCCATAGATGGGAAAGGCGTGGAAGATCATAATAATTATGAATGTAGATTCTAAACTATCTTAACAGGAATACACTTAGGAATCACGACATGATTGTTTGACTTTGCTGTCATGAATTTTATTTTTGGTTTGTGTTAAAAAGCTAAGTAAATAATGTTGGTTTAGCCCACTAAATCACAAATAGAAGGCCTTTAGCTTAAGTGTCTTCCAAATATATAGTATACTATCCATATTTCAAAGTTCGATTTTCCAAGAATCAGTTATATTATGCTCGTTTTCAACTGTTTCAGATTCAAACATCTCCGTCGGGCCGACCCTTATCAGCAACCTGTTTTACAGACATCACAATGTAATAGCTAAGGAGCTGTGCAAGCTCAACCCCTCCTGGGACGATGAACGTCTTTTCTTCACTGCAAGAGATATCAACATTGCTATGTCGCAGCAGATATTTTTATATGAACTGTTGCCGCTTGTATTAGGTAGGTGACTTCTTATAGAATGACATTGTATGGCCAATTCCTTTAAAAAATTATAAGTGCCACTTAACTCATAAAATGAATAGTACCCTTTTTAATAGCTTTCGCCCGCGGCTTCGCCCAAGATATTTTACCTTTACAGTTAAATTTTCCGTCCTTAGTTGATGCTTAATCTTTACAAAGAACATATACACTCTAAATGTCAGGTTTGTAGTGTTTCATTAATCAAGCTGTCTGTCAGTCAGTCGCTTTACTATTTTGTGTAATTATAGATAACTAAATATTACATTCTCACTATAATTGCTCTTATTGTCATTTAAATTTACCCAGGCAGATCAAACATGATAAGAGATGGCATCATATCTGACTGTGGAGGGTTCAGGAACTTGTTTAATGAAAACATTTCACCACAAATATCGGAAGAATACATTTATATGCTAAGATGGTTCCATGTCATGCAGGAGACTACCATGAAGTAGGTATTGCTTTATTTTCAACTAACTGTGCCTGCCCATAACTTTGCGTGGGTTCAGGTAAACAAACTTGTATCTAAGTACCCCTGGAGTTTAGACTCCTCTTGAAATGAAGAAAATAAGAAATGCATATTGCATACCACCGAATCTTCTCTACTCTTCTTTGAAAAGAGGACTTCCTGAACTGACCAGGTAACTAATCCTTCTGAGATAGGTCTAAAGGTAGTTGTCCACCGTACTGGGCACAGTCAAATTAAGGGTATTGCGTTGAATGCCTTTCCATATACAACGTTGGAAAGTTAACTATCTGCAAAGTAAAATCAAATGGTTTACTAACAGATGAATAAGCTGAATAAGGTTGGGAGCAAAAATAAAGAGTGAATAAAGAACCAATATTGAGGTCTACTTTTAGGTATCCATCGTGTGGGTGTAAAAACATATATAATTAATTTATGATAATGTTGTATGATTTTGGAAAAGATATGGAGGTTTAACTTATTGCACTGATTTGAAGACTTTGCATGAAAAAGTAAACTTCGGTTAAGAAGACTGATTTGATTTCAGGTTTTACGACAGACAGGGACATTTCCTTAAAACAGTTCCTTTGGTGAACGTAACGTCCCGAACAGGGTTTTATCCTTTAGATGACCACATGGCACAGATCATTCAAGGCAGTTTTAGACAACCAGGAGGCGCATTTGATACAACTATTGATTATGATGTAAGTAGTTGGTACTATTTAGCACTTACATAAGCAGACCTTTTCTAGATGGAAAAGTATAAGCCCCCATTTACGACATAGATTTTGTACGGTTACTGGATAGTTTCATTGTCAATTCGTGATGAAAACCCATTTCGTGGTTCAGAAAATTTAGAAGTGGTCGTGAGAACAAAAATCAATATTCTCACCAATTGATTAAAATCAGAAACGATCAGAAAATTTATTTGCCATCGTACTGTATTAGAAATGGAAGGAGCCTTGTGCAAATTCAAAGGCTTGGAAGAAAAATAGCTGATAAAGAATGGACCTTGACTAAATTTAATTATTTTTTGTTTGTTCTAGATGGCTGAAAGAGTATTAGGAGGCGTACAATTGGCTGCAGATGTGGCATCTAGCGACTTACAAAAAGGCAGATTTTTTGGTTTCCAGCCTTACATAAAGTACAAAGAATTTTGCACGAAAAAGTCGTACAAGAGCTTTTCTGATTTAAAAGATAGTTTTAGTCCTGAGGTACTTAATATTGTTGACCCAATCTATATTTACACTACTTGTAGCAGGAGTCTTAACTCGTTGATGGTTATAGTCGCTCGATAACTGATATAACAAAACCAAAACCGAAAACTGTAAATAGTATACTTATATTTGTTTGAAAGTTACAAATCTCCGTTTCCACTTCTACGAAAATGATTCTTATAACCTTTTATACAAACTATGTATTGTGTTCAGTTGACCAAAAAACTGTTCTATCATAAATTTGTTTGACATTGCAATTATAAGTAAGAAAATGAAACTTTTCAACAGTTTCTAGTAATCTCTTCGAGTTTGGGAACATTTGTTTAGCTTTGACGAACTTCATACATGCAAAAAATCGGACAAAAAGTTACGAATAAATTTGAGACTTATATAGTATGTAAATAAAATCGTCAAACCATCCAAGAGAGAGAGAGAGAGAGGATTTTAGGAAGGATTTTGGGAATAAGACATACAAGTTAATAGTCATCTTTAAATCTTGCAAAAATAATTCAGTATTTGATCTTTCTTTGCTTTTTATGATCAGTCAAATCTTTCTAACACTTGAATAATGATTCCAGCGTTTATACCGCCTGATGCAAATCTACAAAAGGGTAGAAGACATGGACTTGATGGCAGCGGTGTGGTCAGAGAATCACGTGAAAGGCGGAAGGGTTCCTGAAACTTTGTACTGCCTGGTGATAGAACAATTAAAGCGTTCCATTGCCTCTACCATACACTCGTATGAAAGTTCAGAGAGACCACATGCGTTTACTGAGGGTGAGTTAGTTTAACTAGAATAGAAACATTACCAAGAGGTCCGGCTAAGTAAAATTATTTTCACCAACGGAAAAACCACAATAACAACGATGAGGAACAATAAGCCAAAGTATGTGGTTACAGAACTCTATAATTAAAAGTAAAAAAATAAAATATATAAAATAACCGTCTTCAAAAAAAAAACAATAAAAAAACTCTTATTTTGAAAGACGGTGGTATTGTAAAACAAAAAACAAAGACACAACGGAAGCAATCAAATTCAGAAATTCGACTTATTTTTCTGTTTTCAGTTTTTGACGGTTATTTTTTTTTAAAGATTTTTAGTTTATATATTTTAAGGTTAGTCTACAATTAAAACATAACATTCCAAACATCGATTGATACAATTGCATTTACACGTGTAACAATCACTTACAGACTCACACCGCATGCACAAAAAACGGGTTCATCATGCAAGAAGTTTAAATATAATTTGAGTTAGTTTTATCTTAAGACTAAGTTAGATTAGTTACAAAGATTCTTCAAATATAAATTAAAATAAAAAGTTCAGGAATTAAATTATTTAACTATAGAGAATTGGCAAGTGAGCGATCAATTGAGATTCTTGAATTAAGGCAATAAAATATACTGTATTATATCTAACTGTATACAATGAATTAGATTATGGTATATAAATACAGTATTTAATTTGAAAGTTAAATAAATTAAAATAAATTACATTAAATTTCATCAAATAAAATTTGAGGTAAAATGGATTAAAATAAATTACATTAAATAATTAGGTACAGCAATTTTCGAGTAAATAAAACATTTATAAACATGTTGTTATTATAAAGATTCAAATTACGAAATTGGATTATTTATAATAACCTTAATAATTTTAATAATACTGTCGTGATTAATGTCAATCAAGTCACTTCAACTATTGAGGATTTTACATAATCTAGATGTGGGTTAGTTTGAGCCCAGTACAGATCTTCGTAGTGGTGGACATAGTGAAGTAATGACATTTCTGGGGTATCTAGATGGAGCATGGAATCTTACAACACTTAGCAAACTAGGGCAATCAATCAAAAATAGCTTTTATCAACAACGTCAGCGATCTTTTTATTAATAACATTGGTGCCGATTCCCTTCGTCACAAACAAGACTAATTTAAGTTAAATGCATCTTTCTCCTTCCATTTCTTAAAGAAAAGGACAGAAGATACAATTTAGTTTAATTCTGTCAAATTAGACAGCGCCGAATGAAAATTGACGCATATTTCGACGCCATGTTTTTAAAACGCGTCTAAATTATCTATGGAGTGTCTAAATTTGACAGGACTTAACTAATATTTTATCTTCTGTCCTTTCTTAATAGGGATGTTGACTACGTCAAAAGAATGACATTCGGTTAAGTCCGTCTGTTAGACAGTCCAAAAATACTGGACACATATTTTTTGCTTGATCAAATTAATAACAAAATACAAAGATAAAGAGCATCAAAGTTCCGGAGAGAGGGCTTGTGACGTCACTTCTGAGTAAAAATTATACAATGGCGTAACGTTTCACGAAACTTCAACGCACTGTATTGTCGTCATTTTCTGTTTACGAGAAAAAAGAAAAAATACGTGTCCCAAATTTTTTGATTATCTAACTGACGGACTAATTACTTTTTTTTTGTCATCTCGCCTATTAAATGGAAAGAGAAAGATGAACTTAACTTAAATTTACGTTAGTTTGTGAATAAGAAAATCGGCACCATTATGTGTCTGTGTATTTGCAGATCAACTAAAAGCAATACGAAAATCCACAATAGCAGGCGTGTTATGTACAGTCGGCGAGGGTGTCACTGAGATACAGCCGCATGCATTCTGCACTATATCATCAAAGTAAGTTACACAAAAACTAGAAAAATTAGGTTGCTCCATATTATACCTTTCTGAGGTAAATAAGACATTTATAGCTAAGCCACTTGCAGCATTGTCACCTGACTAACACTATTATTTAATAAATTAGAGTATTCACACTGTTTATTATTCAACTACTGAATTGTCGTGATGGCCACCAGGCCAAGGCACACGCCTCTCATGTAAGAGGCTGTGGCTTTGAAGCCGAGCAAGTACCAATGTGACTTTTTCAATTCTTTTATACCAAGTCTAACCAAGTGGAATCGAGTTGTCAAGTAACTAGTTTGTGCAAGTCTGATAGGCAATCGCTTCACGTAAAATCACCCAAGCTGACCCCAACAAAGTTGGAAGAAGGCTGGGGTGATGAATTTTTGCGGCACAATTGTTTGCTACAAAATAATGTATTCGCCCGCAACAAATGTGTCCTTAGTGTGCGGGCCCGTGAACAGATATAGGCAGACAATTATGGCAAATGTGGCGCCACATTTACCGAGATACAAATGTTTGCCCGAATGATGAATGAAACATGGTTAAATGTGAATTAGAATTAGAATGAATATAATGAAAAAACCAATTCCGTGAAAAATGTATATAACAAAAAAGTAACTACTTATATAAATAAATCAGGAAATGGCAGCTATATTACAATATTATTATTGGGTATCTTAACCACTTAGCTATCACGACATCAAACTCCTTGCTTTTTTTAAACCTTTTGACGACCAAGTGACAGCCGGCTGTCGGGCTGCTATTGTCTTTCTATTGTGTCTCAAATCACGTGTGTTCGAAGATTTAAGTAATATTCTCAAAATAACTTGTTATTCATATTGTAATTACAGAAATCCATTGACAAAATGCAGTTCACACAAAATCGGAAAATTGAACCTGGATCCATGGAAGGAGGACAAACACGACTTTTCGAGTCATGATAATGATGATGATGATGAAGAAGAAGATGATGATCATCATGATGATCATCATCATAATGATCATCATCATCACGATCATCATCATGATGATGATGATGATAATGACGATGATGGTGATGATGACTGATAAAATAAACAATTGTAAATGATATATACAATTATAATATGTAACTATACAACGTGCATTTTTGATTCTGCAAAACCATTTAGATTATTACCTATGAATAAACATAAGTTTGCAAAACAGTATTTTGCCTCTTAGCGATTTAGCATGAAACTGTTTTCGGTAAAGTCAAGTCTACTCATAATACCTGCGTTAAATTGTGGTTTTAAAATAACATGACATCGGTTATAATTTAATGAAAAAAAAAAATTTCATTTTAAATCTTTTTTATTTCAAACTAAAAAAGTACAATCACAATGGAAATCACTTCACTATTTTACTTTTCTGGTCTAATAGCCAGCTTTTAAAATTCAACGGTTACTACAATTAATGCCCGGTTCCTATAAATAAAAGTTCGTTATTGTCAAAAGGTACTATTCGTTTTTTGGTTGCAAGTGACGGACTGTTTATGGCGTTCCTATAAATGTTTGCATCAGCTACCTGCAACGAGTAGATGTTAGTCACCCACTTGCCACCGCTCTCCATCAAAAAACGTGTTCGACCCTCCTTGCGTTTAGATATTAGAATTAAAACGTTTAGAATTAAAGTGAATCCATGTCTACTACACACGATATAACATATTCCTATCTATATACAGAAAACTTAGCTTTTACATTTATTTTATAATGTTTGTGTTAAAAAAATTTCATTATTATCAAAAATATGTTATTCAACCTCTTCTTGTCGTCGCTGACACGCTGAGTAGACCGACTTGTTCTAGCGACACAAGTGATAATTGTGGCATTTGTTCCTCCTCATTTGTTCCTTGACCTGCCCACGAAGACACAAAAAAAGGGGCCTAGACAAAATCCCTTTTCTGTAAGCGTTAACGCCAACAGAAAAATCAAATTGTATCGAATTGACATTTGCTAACTTGATGTCACGTGACTGCTGCTAAATTGGCAGACAAAGTCATTATTCCTCATGCGGAAAGGAACGTTGGAGTGAGCGTGAAACGTAAACGCCAAAAATGTTTAACACAATGGTAGACAAGTGGCACTTTTGACAAACGCTAGTGATATTTTGGCGTTTCCGCGGCACGCTATATTAGCGGGAGATCGGACCCTGACGCTAACCGTAAGAAGGAGTAAACAGTGATATTTTGTGACTGGGTTTAAGTTCAATTCATTAGTGAAAATGCATTCTTTGAGATTATTTTGGGATGCAAATAATGAAGCAGCATTGCAAAGACGTCAAACAAGAATAAATCGTCGTAAACTGGATCAGATTGTGGATATACCGGATTTGGAATTTGTTTATCGTTTTAGGTTAGATCAACAAAGTTTTTGGAGTCTTTGTGATGCTTTGCGGCATTAATACATTGAAATAAATGGTCTGCATATGCAACAGCTATACATTTATTATCCTTTTCCATTTGTCAGCTGTTTTGTTAATACCACCACCCACTGCGTTTAAAACTGCTAATTATTGCCACAAACGTTCACTCCACACCTTTCCTTGAAGTCCCGTTTGAGGTCTTAAAAGATCACCATGGCTAAAAATAGAATTCATAAGGGCCAGTAAACACAAAGTTTGCTACTAGCATTCTAATACTATACCTAATAAACAAGTGTTAAGGTTTAGAATGAAGTTTATCTTTATTGGAATAACAAATTTAAGACCCACAATCCTATAAGTGCACCATTGTGAGGTTGTTTACATTACGCATTCCATAGTCTTAAGTAGGTCCAATAATAGTTAAAATGGAAATGAAATGAAAATGTGGAATAAATGAAAAAATATAGTAAAAAAAACCTGCCTTTCCATAAATTCTATTAGCAAACTTCAAAAAATAATATATTGAATACTCATCGCCATAAAACTATTTTTCATATCATAGTTCTTACATTTACTTGAATTGTTATTTAAACATGTTTACTTTCGTTTTTGTAATAAATTACTCTTCAATCGTATTCGTTAACGCTGCGGAATGAGCGTTTCGCGTTCCATTTGTAACTTGTCTACCATTTTCGACACGCTAACGCAAAGTCCTTAGCGTGGACGGAAAACGCTTGGATTTTGTCTAGGCCCCGTGGTCAGCTTCGCGAAGAACAAGCATCGGATCCTGATGTGGCAAAGATTATTAAAGAGCTAGAAGGACCTGATGAGATTGCATCTCAAAGATGGTTAGAAAGGGGCTACCTCTTGAATCAAGGAGTCCTGTATAAAAGTGTAACATCTCTGTTTTTGTAATAGTAACAAGTTAAAACTTTGGCGTTTTAAACTTGTCTCTTACTAATGAAAACCGCAATAAATAAGAAACTTAATGCACATTTGGTTAGGATGCAGATAAAAAAAAATTAATTGCTAGTCAAAAATGCATCATGTTGGTTTCCCTAACCATTAGTGCAATTAATAGGTTACTTGTTGCGGTTATGACTAGTAAATATTCTTTCTACATAGTAATAATTCTTACCATTATTGTATTTATTGGTTTTTATATCGGGAATAAATGCGGGAACAAACAGTAAGTACCACATAATATTCTCAATCCGATCCAGTATAGTGATGGAGATAAAATCAAAACAAAAATAAAATCTTTAACCGCGTTTTTCTCTAAATCAGGATTTACCGAGTTATTGCACTTTTCGTAGGGACGGCAGAACGTATCCTATAATTTTATTTATTATAACGATTAGTTAATATAATAAACAATTGATATAATTTTAAGAGAACTATTTTTTATAAGCATAACATACATTAAATATAACATCGTTTGACATAACATATATTTAATAAAAAATCGTTTGACATACCACTCAAAAGATATAACACTTGTTTGACATACGATGAAAACCAACTTAGATAGGTCGTAGAGAGGTCGACGGAGCTCCGCCGCGCGGGGCTCCTACTTCTGGTTGGTTTAAAAAAAAAATAACCACGAAGGCTAAGGCCGCGTTTCCACTGACGCGGAGCTGGGTGGAGAGGAGCTTAGCGGTGCACAAATTGACCAATGACTATGCTTGAAATCTTCGCTCCGCTTCAATGGAAACAGTACGAGTGGGGTGGAGCAGAGCTGAGCGGATATGCATACATCGAGGCGGTGCAGTGCAGAGGATAGTGAGCATTGGGGTGCAGAGCGGAGGACAGCGGGGCGGTGCGTGACTCGCGCGCAGTGTGTCAGTTGTCTTCGTTACGTCATTAGGTGCATACGTATCAAAATGGATGAGAAGTTCATTGAAACTGTTACACAATTTCCGTGTTTATGGGGTACGCAATTGAATACCTACAAATGCAACAAAACCGCTCCGCTCTACTCCGCTCACTGACCACTCACCGCTCTTCATCGCTCCTCTCCGCCCAGCTCCGCTCTTCTCCGCCCGGTTCCGCTTCAGTGGAAACACTGACCACTTTTCACCGCTCTTCTCCGCTCCTCTCCGCCCAGCTCCGCGTCAGTGGAAACGCGGCCTAGCCTTCTAACCTAACCTGTCCGAGTCGGGGTGCTCTGAGACGGGATGTCCTGATTCGGGGCGAGGAAGAACTAGTTTAGCCCAGGCAAAACTATTTTCTCCTTAAATTGGGTATGGCCAGTAACATCAATTTATGTTAAACGATTTTCGATTAAATAAACGATATACATATTAAACGATAGACCTAATGACTTTCGATCATATAAACGTTATATCAAACGAAATTATATCAACAGTTGGTATATCTCAAGTTGATTATATTTTATGAACGATAATAAAATGAAATTAGACCAAATGATTTTATACGTTATGAGACGCACCCACGGCAAACTAATCATAATCAAATCGTGGTTATTATCAGATGGTTATTATCAGACAAAACAATACATAAATGTTTATAACTTAAAACTACTGGGCCAAATTATGTAAAAGTTTTATGGGAACAAATGGAAACTATTCTGCGTAAGTCTGATTGTAATAAAATAATCTCAGTAAAAAAACCCTTCGTATTGAGAACCCGATACTTTTTGTAGTCTTTAAATCCTTCGAACACACGTGATTTGAGACACAATGGAAAGACCGGCCGGCCGGCTGTCGGTTGGTCGTTAAAAGGTAAAAACAATCTTGTTCACAATCTAAATAAATAAAATGATAATCTGACTTTTGATGATCTGACTGCCTGGTCAACTGACTGTTGATTTAAACGCACAGCTTAAACCGCTGGTCCTAGAGACATTAAACTTGCAGGGTGTGTTATTTGTAAGGGTACCCCTAAAAGAAAGAGCTTTTGGTAATTCAATCCTTAAAGGAATAAAATATGGGATAGAAGGTTCGACACAAACGCGGGCAAAGCTGCAGGAGAATGCTAGTAGAATAGAAAATAATACCTGATGCAAGAAAAAAAATAGTATAACAGTAAAAAGTATTTAGGTTACATTTTTCTCGGGTCCACCCTTTATAGCAGAACTTTTTACGTCATAATTTTATTTTGCATAGCAACGGATAGCATAAACCTCTTTTCGCAGAAAATCGTTTGGCATACACTCATTTACCATACACCGAAACCCATAATTTTGTAAGTCAGAATAATCTTTAGGCATAAATTTCATATCCATAATAATCAATAAGTATAACCATCACATCGTAGAAAGTTCAAGACCAGAATCATCTTTTGGCATATATTTTATATCCATAATAATCAAAAGTAGAATCATCATATCGCAGAAAATTCACAGCCAGAATCATCTTTTGGCATGCATTTCATATCTTATTTTGGCATGCAGCAAGCATACAGCAAGCAAGCAAGCATGCAGCAAGCATGCAGCAAGCATGCAGCAAGCATGCAGCAAGCATGCAGCAAGCATGCAGCAAGCATGCAGCAAGCATGCAGCAAGCATGCAGCAAGCATGCAACAAGCATGCATCATGCAGCAGGCATGCAACATGCAGCATGCAAGCAACATGCAGCAGGCATGCAACATGCAGCAGGCATGGCTTCTGTCACGGCTCCGGCGCTGCGGGGCTCCGGCGGCCCCACGCGAGCTAATCGTCGCAGATGGTTTTACGTCCACCACCGCAGCTTCGGCTTGCTGGCCGGCTTCGCCGGCCAGCCTCAGCCGCGGCAGTGTGCGTTAAAACCACCTGCTCCTCAGCTCGCGGGCCGCCTCGCCCCTCCGCGCCTTCGCGGGTTTAAATTACACTCTAGGGGTAGGGCAGACAAGACTACGTGAAGTCGGTTTTGCAGCGATTCATTTCTGTCACTCACTTTTGTAGCACACCATAGTGATTTTTTAAAACAATATATATATTTTTTCAATATGACTAATAATTATTTCTATTGAAATTCTGTGATCTTCGTAGTATGCTTAGTCAAATTATGCCAAATAATCGGCGCTCTAAATAAACGTTATGCTAAACGAAATTATGCGAAATTGTAACTCTGACAAAGGTAATTATTCCCAATACAATTCTGCCATCTTAAAAGTATCCCATTTAAAATTCGGACATAAAAACATTAGGCCAAAAAACAATTATGTTAAATATTTTTTATACCTTAACAATGTTCGTTTAAAAAAGTTTCTGCCAAGTGAGTTATGCCAAATAGGTTTCGGAGAAACAAGTTTCTGCCAGATAGAGGGCACCCATTTTTCTCTTTTCAGTTGCTCACAATTGTCGATAATGTTGCGATGAATTTAACTGTTTCAACAAAAAAGCTAATTCTGATGTTTTCCTGAATTTTATAGAATTTCCTATTAAAACTATGTCAACGAGTCAATTGGCCTTAATAGATAGATCTTAAAAAAACAATATTGTGAAAATATTTTATTTATAGGCCCTCTTAGCTTATTCTAACTTAGTTTGCATCAAGCTAGGAAGATGGGCACACGTCTAATACTTCTGACGTATGTCAGTTTGTGTGTCGGTGGCTTGAACGCCGTTCTTTATGATTGCTTTACTGGTAAACCTGCGAATAAAACTCAGCTGAGAATCTATGCAAAGAGAAATATTACAGGGTGAGTCTCTAAAAACTTTATTGTTTAATTTTATATTTACGCCTCTTTCTACAATTTGTGCATGAGTTTTGGGTGGTAATGTTTTCATTATTATGTTATCAAGGGTGTTAGTTTCAGGATTTTTTTTAAGATATTGGTTTCTTTAGAATAAGAACAAAAAAAGTGGATGGATTGTAAATGAAGATGAAAGAAAAGAAAATCCGTATTAACATGACTAGTATTAGGCGTGGAATTGACACCACGACCAGGAATTTGGATGCTATTACCTTACCATCAAAAATATGGATATGAGTTGAAAATTAAAGGAAAAAGAAGAAAATGCTTTGATCAACATTTTCCCTGGATCTGAATTCCGAATAATACTTTAAGATCGGTTCAGTTTTCGATTCTAGGCTTTAGTATTAAAAGTTTACATCACGACGTCTCTTATACTATAATTTTATTGGTCTTATTTATTTTTTTTGGGTTTATTTGCAATCAGTCCTAAGACTATGAGCGAATCTGTTCCGTGAACTTGTCATGTGGAGTTGCTTCCCATTGGAAGCATCTACTCATCTGCTGCCCAGAGCTACTGCCGGTCTTCCAGCTCTAGAATATGATGACGTTTTAATCGTCTCACATAGTGGTCAATGGTGAGCTGACGAGCAAGTTCATTAGGGTGGCGGATTAACCGCTCTTTGTATTTAGCTGCCAAGCTCTGAATTTCCTCTTTGATTGTTCTCATTTCAAAGTGTTCGTGAACTTTATTGTTGGTTATGTACCATGGCACATTTGCAATCGCTCGTAAGATCTTGTTCTGTTGACGCTGAATTATGTTTAAGTTGGAATTGCTTGCGCTGCCCCACAGTTGCAGACCATATGTCCAAATGGGCTTTAGGATGGCTTTATAAATTAGTAATTTATTGTCTAATGAGAGTCTCGAGTTCCTTCCTAGCATCCAATATAAGCTGTTGAATTTTAGTCGGAGTTCCTGTTTTTTGCATTTGATGTGGTAACTCCAGGTTAGTTTACGATCAATATGTAAGCCAAGATACCTTACACGGTCACTGTGAGGTAGAGTACATTGGCCCAACATTACAGATGGGCAGTCTCCTTTTCTTAGGGTGAATGTCACCTGTATTGACTTTGCAGCACTAGCCTTTATTTTCCATTTTTGAAGCCATTCGTTCACTTTGTCAAGGCCCTTCTGCAAACTCTTTGATGCCAGTTTTGGATCCCTATTACTTGCCAATACAGCAGTGTCATCTGCAAATGTTGCTGTCGTTATCCCTGGTGTTAGCGGTAAGTCTGCAGTGTACAACGTATAGAGCATGGGGCCAAGGACAGATCCTTGTGGCACCCCAGCGTCAATCTCTTGGAACTCTGATGTGGCGTCACCTTCCTTTACATAAAATATACGATCCTCGAGGTAGGATTTAAATATTGGGAAGTATGAGTGGGAAATATTCTCATTGATCTTGTATAGTAGGCCTTTGTGCCAGACCTTGTCAAACGCCTGTTGGATATCCAAAAACGCTGAGGAGCAATATTCTTTTTGCTCTAAGGACCGCCTTATGGTGTCGCATACTCTGTGGGCTTGTTTCACTGTGCCATGGCGTTCTCTGAACCCAAATTGGTGATCTGGTATCACTTTCCGCTCCAAGAGGTTTTGCGTGATTCTGCAGAGTATTGTCTTCTCCAGTACCTTGGATAGAGTAGGCAAAAGACTGATGGGCTGATAAGATGTTTTTTCGGTCATTAATTTGCCGACCTTGTGGATCATGATGATTTCTGAGACTTTCCACGCACTCGGGAAGTACCCTGTTCGTAACATAGAGTTAAAGATTAGGTGATGAAGACAATAGCTTTCCTCGGTAGCTCTAACAACACCTCTTTGGTTATTAGGTCGTAACCTGGGGCCTTTTTACTATCAAGCCGTTTGATGGTTTTTATGACTTCTGCAGGCGAGACAGGTCTAGGGGGAAGATCCATTTGGAGGTCTTGTTTAAGAAGTAGATCAGCATCTTCATCTGACGAGTCGTCTAGTGATATATTAGGTTTGAAAACACTTTTTAGATGATCCGCAAATAAGTCAGCTTTATCCTGGCATGTTCTAGCCCAGCCGTTTACCTTTTCTATAGGGGCTTTTGGTACATTGGGTCTGTCGCAAGAACGGATGATTTTCCAGAGTGAGTAGTTGCTGGTTTTAGTAGCAGTTAGAGACTCCAGCTTTGCTTGGTCCTATTATTATTGGTCTTATTAGTTATAAAAATAGAGTGTAAATACTTGTATTCCACTGTATCCAGTTCGATTGAAAAAAAAGCTCTGAAAATGTCTAGGAGTTCATAACCTAACCGTAAAACTCCTCTGCTGTTCTTTTCTGATAAATATCGTAGCGGGATCCAAGACAGTTGTATCGTTTTTCCGAGACTCGTCTAGGTTCATTACTCGGCGTTTTTCTGGACTCGACTGTTGATTCTGACTTACAGGAGTTGCAGTAGTTTTGAATAAAGTAGCGGCATTGTCCCATATGAAAGTCCTAACCGTATTGTGCACTTTGAAAATCCTCAATTTATTCGCTTACCACTTCAGATTATTCTCTACGAACTTATTTAACTTTGTGTTGCTAGGATCTGCACCGTTGACATAAAACCCTGTGACCCTGAAGAATGGCAACGTCTTGATGGATCATGCAACAATCTCAAGTATCCCAGCAGTGGTACTTACACCACTCCCACAGTTAGGCTGCTTCCAACTGATTTTGAACCTAGTAAGTGCCTTCTGTCATACATGTATTGACACCAACACACAGCCTAAACCTCTGGTCCTAGAGACATGGAACTTGCAGGATGTGTTCTTATTGAAAAGTAGGGTACTCACTAAGAAATATTTTTTGGAAGTTCCAACTGTAACGGAGTAAAATAGGGGATAGAAGTTTGATATTCAGTTGGGCGAAGCCGCGGGCAAAAGCTTGTAATACATTATATTTTTTTAGGTTAATATAATTTGCCTAATTCTCAGATTACGAACCAAGAAAAGCTGCGGATGGCTGTGACTTAGAGCTACCAAGAAGATTACGAACTGAACTGTTAAGTTCTGGCAAAGCATCCGATCTGAGGCTTACCCAACTGGTTTTATATTATTTGTTGTTCAGTATTGGCGATGTTAACTCTCCCCACGATATTTGTGAGTATTAAGAATGGGTGCCAATCCACTGATTTCTAAAATGTTTATAATTATCCAACGTCTTTTTGGAATTATGACGGACTAACGAATGATCTGGTAAACTATGGGTTCTGATAATATAACAAAAAATATTTGTTTTTATATTTTAGTTAACTATGTAAGAAATATAAGCCACTGCTGCAAGCCAGAAGGCAAAAATGACTCCAATTGTGCACCAGTTAAGGTCCCAGTTGACGACCCAGTGCACAGATTTTCTGGCATCAACTGCATGAACCTTACCAAACCTAAGAGCTTCCAAAACTATGGGTGTCTCGAGAATGGTACTGAGTTTGCCAGGGTGAGTGTCAGTTATGTCAATGTTCCTTATTTTCTCCAACACTCTACCAATATTAATCACAAGTATTAATATTTATAAACATTTTCACAAACCATCAGCGACATCGTTCACTTGCTTGCACCAATTTTGTAAATTGTAATCATAAAGTTACTTCACATCATCATCATAGAATTTGGACATCACTGACATCACGTGCCTCGGAAAGCACGAATGTCATTGCTTCCAGTTGTCATTTGTAGAACTTTGATAGTCTATACAATCGGTAGCCCAAAAGTATGATCAGTCTAACCATGGGTTTTCGTGTTGCCCAGTGATCGAGTAGTAAGGTCTGATAGGAACCCCATTAGGCTGAATGCCGATCCCAATATAAAAAAAAAGACGGGTTGCACTCCGGGAGTGCCGGCAGAAGTGAAAACTTGATTATAGCTGTCTACTATCCATCCGTCCTACGCTTTTTCGATCAGATTACGTGTCCTGACGCGAGTTTAAGATTTTATACCCATTACAGAAAAAGTGCTCAACGCCGCTAAAGAAGTTTTCACTTCAAAAATAAAGAATTTAAAACAATATGAAAAAGAAAAAGAAAATAAAAATATAACCAGTACCTATATGGCACGTTACGTCATTAACTTTCGTTCGTTTCTAATTTTAAGGCATCTTGTGATCTGCAAAATTTTGCATTAATAATGAATTTATTTATTTTTTATCAAGATTAAATTGGTCTGTCAAGTTCATTTCTTTTACACACATTGAAATGAAAGTTCCAATAGATTTTTTCTTATTCTGTTTTAGATCCAATTTCAAAGTCCAGTTTTTGATTTATCTTCTACTTACAACTTGGCACCAGGTTTTATAGATCGACTTAGGACTTACAAGAACGGATTGCTAAAAATCGAAAAAGAAAATGGTCTGATATTTCCACCGGCAGATCCGAATTCAACTATGTGCTTTTTGAATCAGCCTCCAAGAGAAAAGCGATGCAGCATGTATCGTAAGTATGAATTTAAAGATCATTAAGTCCTACTTTCTTTTTATTATAAATGAAAGAAAAAGTAACAAATATGTAGAATTAGAGCACCTTTATATGAGAAAAAGTGTAAGTTTACTCTCACTCTTTAACTGCTGAACGAACCCTAGCTCATATACCTATTGATTTAGCTAAACAAATAAAATTAATATCCTGTTTATATGTTCTGGTATGTTTGTAATCAACTTAGTGTTCCAAACAAGAGAGTTTGTTTACATAATTATTTATATTTCATCGAAAGGAGACAATTTTTTTTGGGCCCACTATTAAACGGTAACGTGTATTAATCATTTTACACATGAAACAAGTGATCACCTTATTATAATTAAAACAACAAATATTATATAGAAATCTAACGGGAATAATGAAATAATAGTAAAAAACTGTTACGGAAAAATGCTTGTTTAGGAGCGTTTTTACATTTATTTCAACGTGAAAATAAATATTATAATAAGTAAAACGAAACGTATCTAATTAACATCCCGTTGTAGATGCTCTGTGGTACAGTTTCAATGAGTTTGACACTGACAGACTACATTTTTAGGCTAAGCTCATACGACCGCACGAAACCGCGCGGTACCACTAACCGCGCGGTACAAGACCAAAGTAAGCAGTGATTATCGTTGGCATTACCGCGCGTTCTACATTCGTTTTACGTAGGTATATGTTCATTCGATTGCCGCGAGTTGAGACGGGTAGACGCATAAATAGAAATGTGGACGAAGTTTAAAAAGAGATGCCATAAGGAATCTTAATTCACATAAAATAAAAATAATAAGAATTATTTTTAATTTGACAAACATGCTTGACGAAAGTCTTTCACTTGAAATAGGATGCACCCAATATTGTCTTTGTCTTTTTCTGCGACGACTCAGCCTTTGGTATAAAATCCATAAACAAATTGCCTCCTCCTTGTCTGTTGTCACGCAACGTTGACACCCGAGCTGCAAGTACTTACATATGCCGTCAAGAGAACGCCCAAACCGCGCGGTGCCGTGCGGTTGTGGCGCGTAATGTAAGCTTAGCCTTATTGTTTCCGATAGTTTTCTAAGATGAGTGCTTCTCCTTTTCTTTTCGTATTTTTATTCAATAGAATTTATGAAAATGGCATCTGTAGATACAGTGCATGATCTACAAAGCTGTTGTAATAATTGTGCAGCACGATTTCAACGAAATGTGCGACCACTTTACTTATGATATCATTGACGACAACAGTAAGTAAATTAATCGTGTAAATCACATCAAAACCTATTACGTAGTACTAACATGGTTTAGATTTATACTATATTATTATTATTGAACAGTGCACTATTCTGACATTAAATACCTAGGAAACCTATTCACTCATTAAACAATCGCTTTTGTAAGATTTTTGGTCATTACGAGATTCATATTTTGATTGTCGTATTTCACAGTATTCCGGTTAGATAGAGTTTTGCTAATATTACCACTGTAATTTAGAGATTATAAGGAATAAACGAACGTGCATTTCATTAATATATGCCACAATTTGTGGTGGGCCTATTCCCCAAACATAAAAAATTGTCTCCTTTATCTCTGTCGTCACTGATTTTTAGTGCCTAGGAAAGCATAGATGTTGTCATTCATAAATCTTGACAGACGTCACTGGCGATCGGATCCAGAAACTTTGACAATACAACAGTCTACCGTAGGACATCGTGCTACCCAGAAACTACATTGTGGAGATCAGACAGGCAGTAGCTTCATTTAAAACACTATTCAGCTAGGTCTATGGTTACAGTAGAAGCCGACCTTTTTGGAAAAGGTTAGAGAGATGATTTAATATTTGATACGTCCAACTTTACAGATAACAACATAGTCCTTGGACCGACTCTTTTCGTTCTCTTTTTCTACAGACAACACAATTTAATAGCTAAGGAACTGCTAAAGCTGAACCCCTCCTGGGACGATGAACGTCTTTTCTACACAGCACGGGATATTAACATTGCTATATCATTGCAGATATTGTTATATGAGCTCTTGCCGATTGTATTAGGTAAGTGCCCATTAGGATTAGGAGTTCAAGCACAACGTATTATGAACTTTTAGGTTTTATCACATGCTGTTTGAATGTGATTTGAGACATAATAGAAAGACAACAGCAGCGCCGCTGGTCAGCCGTTGGTCTCGGTTGTCATTCGTAGAACTTTGACAGTCGTTACTGGTTAGCCAGAAACTATGACCAGTCTAATCAAGAGGTATCGTGTCGCCCAGTTACTGGGTTGTGGAGGTCAGGTAGGCAGTCGCTCCACGTAAAACACCGGTATCCAGCTGAATCCGGTTAGGCTGGCAGCCGACCCCAACACGATTGGGAAAAGGCTAGGGAGATGATGATGATGATCTGTAAATGTCTGATAAAAATTAATTAATTTGTAAAATACATGCGAGTTCAGCATATAAATGGCAAGTTCTCTTAAACTTGATCTTACATTATCATAATAATAACTTGTATTGACATATTGATTTCAGCGTTTATACCGCTTGATGCAGAACTACAAATGTGTAACAGACGTAGACTTGATGGCAGCGTTGTGGGCAGAGAAGCGCGTGAAAGGTGGACGAGTTCCTGAGACCATGTACTGCTTGATGATAGAACAATTGAAGCGATCCATTCTTTCTACCAAACACTGGTATGAATGTTCTAAAAGACCACATGCGTTTACTATCGGTGAGTTAATTCTGAAAGATTTTGATATTAATTTTGAAATTAATCAGTGTTTGATTTCCAATCCGTGCCAGGTGTAATTGGACTTTGTAATAGAGTAACTTTTGCCCGCGACTTCGCTCTTGTAAATGTCAATACTTCTTTTCCCTATCTTCTCCTTTAGGGTTGGAATTTGCAAAATATGAAATTATCAATAGTAGATAGTCAATCAGTCAGTTAGTCACTGTATATGTATATGTAGATTTGTATCGAAAATAGAGTGCACCTGTATTGAAACAAGTTCCCAACAAAATTCTCGGCATTAAATAGCTTGTTTGTATTGAGATGATTAATTTTTATGTTTAAATTCCTAGCCTTATGTTCATTTAATTATGAATTTTAAGTAATAATAATTATTTCTCATTTATTTAGATCAACTTAAAGCAATACGAAAAGTCACAATAGCAGGCATGTTATGTACAGTCGGCGACGGTGTGACGGAGATACAGCCGCATGCATTCTACACCATATCATGGAAGTAAGTTACTAAAATAAAAAAAAAATTGTTACATGTATCTGAATTATGAATGTTTGTTATAGACATGTTTCAGCCAATTTTTTAAATTTATTGGATTAGAATAAGCAAGAATCTCAAATCCCAGTATCTGTTGAATTACTGTTTAAATTGGTATTCATGTTGTCTTTGCAGGAATCCTTTGACAAAATGCAGTTCATCCAAAATCGGAAAATTAGACCTGACTCCATGGAAAGAAACGAAATAATTTCAAGCTAATTATTAGTTTTAATTATTAATTATATTATAAATGATAATGTACGTTGAGCAAGTAGAATAAATATATTTTTCATTAGAATTCGATTCCAATATTCCATTATTTTACTAATTCCCGTTTCATTCTGATGACGGGCCTGTTGGTCTAGTGGTTAGTGACCCTGACTGCTAAGCCGGAGGTCGTGGGTTCGATTCCCACCCAGGACAAACTTTGTGTGATGAGCACGAATGTTTGTTCTGTGTCTGGGTGTGTTTTATCTATAATATGTATGTATTTAAAAATATATAAGTATGTTTATCAGTTGTCTGGTTACCATAGTACAAGCTCTACTTAGTTTGGGATCAGATGGCCGTGTGTGAGTTGTCCCAGGATATATATTTATATTTATTTATATTCTAGTGGTTTAATTAACCAAACCAAACCGACCAAATCCGTACTAATATTATAAATGCGAAAGTAACTCTGTCTGTCTCCTCTTTACGCCTAAACCACTGAACCGATTTGTATGAAATTTCGTACAGATATAGTCTAAGACCCGAGAAAGGACATATAATAGTTTTCATCCCGGAAATCCCCCGGGAACGGGAACTATTATTCCACGCGGACGAAGTCGCGGGCAAAAGCTGGTATATAATAATCCATACTAATATTATAAATGGAAAAGTGTGTCTGTCTGTCTGTCTGTCTGTCTGCCTGTTTGTCTTTCTTTCACGGCAAAACGGAGCGACGGATTGACGTGATTTTTTAAGTGGAGATAGTTGAAGGGATGGAGAGTAACATAGGCTACTTTTTGTCTCTTTCTAACGCGAGCGAAGCCACGGGCAGAAGCTAGTTTTACAATAAAGTATGTAGCGCCTTTTATTTTGTCATAGTGGGTGATGAAAAGTAGAGTGACGGGCGACGTACTTTGAAACCCTCGCTACGTTCGGGATTCTATAAAAATATTACTTGTAATACAATCTATTATTATGTAACGTACAGAACAATTCGCAATTTTTGTCAATACCTACTGATAGTGTATAATACACTCACTAGAAACGAAATTTACCAAAGTGATAAACTCTTCTGTACACATTTTGTGAAAATAAAATTCAAAACTCTTAGAGATATGTATAACTAGCTGTCCCCTGCGGTTTCCCCCGCATTTTTCATTACTGCTCTGCTTCCGTGGGTCGTAGCGTGATGGTATAAAGCCTATAGCATTCTTCGATAAAAGAGCTATCTAACACTGAAAGAATTTTTCAATTCGGACCAGTAGTTCCAGAGATTACCCCCTACATACAAACTTACAAACCTACAAACTTACAAATTTTACCTCTTTATAATATTAGTAATAGATAGATAAGTTAACTTTTAAGTCGCTTAAAACAAAATCTGCCCACATGGCAGTGTCTTGCAGCATAACTTAAAGAATATTTTATCAGCAAAACCCATTGAAACACCTCAATTAAAAATAAAATAAAACTTTTTTATGCTAATCGTGGTCGTGTCACATAAAAATTTATGTATTATGCAGAAATAAGTTAACATGGTTGCTCGCTACTGTATTTTATTTCAGTATTTTTTTTTACTTTGTCAGCTAGTTAATTGGCCTCAATAGATAATTCTTAAATACTTAATAACCTTTATTATCAATCCTTAGCGTTTATTCCAACTTAGTATGCGTCAAGCGAGGAAGATGGATATACGGCTAATCCTTCTTATTTACGTCAGTCTGTGTGTCGGTGGCTTGAACGCTGTTCTTTATGATTGCTTTTCTGGCAAACCCGCGAATAAAACTCAGCTAAGGATCTATGCAAAGAGAAATAATACAGGGTGAGTTTTTAGAATTTTTGTGACCTTTAGAACTTTCATTTGATTATTCATAACTCCTTTGTTCGGATTTCTATTAACGTCAATAATAGAAATCCGAACAAAGGAGTTATGGATAATCAAATTAAAGTTTGGGTTACCTTTCAACGACCAACCGACAGCCGGCTGTCGGGCTGCTATTGTCTTTCTATTGTGTCTCAAATCACGTGTGTTTGAAGGATTAATTAGGTAACTAGAAGAAACAGATAAAAAAACTTGTTATGTTAACCTCGAGTAATGTTATGTCAATAAAACGTATTCAAGGTAGGATTTTGATCAATTTTCTTGACATAGATTAGTTAGGTTAGATCTTGACATCAAAACCTTTAAAAGTTTTCGTCATGATGTCTCTTCACTCCTAGAACAACTTCACTGGCTCCACGTTAATTATCCTTTCCAATAACTTAAGCTTTGTGATTTAAGAGTTTGTACGGTGGATATAAAGCCATGTCGCCTTAACGAATGGCAACGTCTTGATGGATCATGCCACAACCCCAAGTATCCTAGCAGAGGAACTCACACTACTCCTAGTATAAAACTGCTTCCTACTAATTTTGAACCAAGTAAGTACCATAATAATATTATTAAACAACCTACCAACAATTTGTAATGTGTTTCTTATTTTAATATTGATAATTAAATTCTCAGATTACGAACCAAGAAAAGCTGCGGATGGCAGTGACTTAGAGCTACCAAGAAGATTACGAACTGAACTGTTGAGTTCTGGCAAAGCATCCGATCTGAAGGTTACACAACTGGTTTTATATTATTTATTGTTTACTGTTGGTGATGTTACATCGTTCCAAGATATTTGTAAGTATAATTTGAGTGATTAATCAACCTTTTGATTTGAAACAAGTTTAATATATTTTAGACAAGCAAGCATCCTTATCTAAAAGAAATGAACAAAAAAAAAACAGAATGTTTTACTAAAGTATTTCCTATCCTGTTCTTCCATGCATACGACAACTCCGTACAAACTTAGAGGGATAGGCGGGTCCAAGGTTGTCGACAAATGGGATGTGGATTTAGTAATCATTGTGCCCATAGTCGTGATGGACATGGCATTATTTTTAGAAGCCTCGAACAACGTCTGAGGCACTCGCTAGGTATCTGGGTCAAGCGTCTGGTTCAGAAAGCGATACTCCTGGACTCAGCACATTGTCCAAAATTTTCTTATTCTGGTCCCGACCACTTGTAGCTTGAGGCTTGTTCTCGATATCGGTGGGTTTACCAAGAAACCCGTGTAGATGACGGACGATTGACAAACCAGCAGCAATAATATATCGTGTTGTATTTCTTTATTTATTCAAGAGCATTAAAAACAACAAATATATCTTATTTGTTATTGTGTTCTAATTTCAGTCGATTACCTAAGAAATATAAGTTACTGTTGCGAGCCGAAAGGTAAAAAAGACTACAGATGTACACCAATAAAGGTTCCAAGGTACGATCCTGTGCACAGATTTTCTGGCATTAGTTGCATGAACCTCACCAGGCCTCAGAGCTTCCAAACCTATAAGTGTCTCGATAATGGCACTGAGTTTGTCAGGGTAAGTGTCATTTGTGTCAATGGTTGTTGATATTTCGTCTCTTTTAATTAATCTATGATTTAGAGCAAAATATGTTTCACCACTTTCTATCATGAATTTATTCACGCGTAAATAAATTATTCAATAGTTTAACGTCTTAACTTCTTTTGTCTTTAGATGGAATTTCAGACACCAGTTTTCGATTTATCTGCTACCTACAATTTAGCACCAGGCTTTATCGACCACCTTAGGACATTCAAGAACGGGTTGCTAAAAACCGAAACAGAAAACGGCTTGATATTTCCACCATCAGATCCGGATTCTACCTTCTGCACTTTGAATCAGCCTCCTAGAGAAACGCGATGCATGAAGTATCGTAAGTACCAATTTTAACTCTTAACCAACTACCAACGGTCTCACAGACTGCGTCTATTTCAATGGCCCACGTTGAAATAGACGCGATAGATAGTGTTGTGAGACCGATTGCATCTTTTTACCTTTTCTACGCATAAAACCGCATTTAAGCTTGCGCTTAGCCAGTGTTAAAGTGCGCGCGTTTAGCCTAAGTAAGTAAAAATATTTTGCCCATGGTCTCGGTGACCGCACGTAGGTGGTTATGTGATTTTTTTATGTTTTTGTGATAAATCCTTACGTGTCTATCGTAAGGATTTATCAAGCACTTTTGATGAAAGAACCTAAAATCCGCAAAAAATGTTCCACGTTTGTTTTTACCCAGGATTATTATGGAGCCGTTTTATAGGAATACTTGCACTAATAATTATCAATAACTTCAATCTTCGATTGCATTTTTATGAACTTTGGAGATTATTTCCTAAGTAATGACCTTGTAGAATTGAATCTGGATTCATCTTCATGACTACCTACACATTTGATGTGTTTTTTTACAGATGACAACATTGTCCTTGGGCCGACACTTTTCGTCATCTTCACCTATAGATATCACAATACAATAGCTAAAGAGCTGTTCAAGCTGAACCCTTCCTGGAGTGATGAACGTCTTTTCTTCACTGCAAGAGATATTAATATTGCTATAACAAATCAGATACTGTTATATGAGCTGCTGCCGATTATATTAGGTAGGTGCAACATTTTATTGGATTACTAGGTGACTCTGCCATTCCAGTAATTTCGAAATTTAGCGCATCATAGTTCATCGGTTTTCAGACGCATCATGCTATTGCGATTTTTCAAATCACTTTAGTGGATTTTGAATTTTATTTCTAAATCATTAGATTTATTGTTGTTTTCGAAAATCTTACAGTTTCGGGTAGCTTGATGTGGCAGCAGGGTTTTTTACCGTGGTCCCATTAGATAGTACCTGATACATTAGTTACTACTACATGCAATACCATTGATGATACTGGGTCAGTTTTTATTTTCCGTAGTACAATTTTTATTTGATTTTTAATAATTAATATTTTTTCAGGTAAATCTAACATGATCAGAGACGGCATAATATCCTGCGATGGTGGATTTAGGGATCTGTACGATGAAAATATTCCACCACAAATATCAGATGAATACGTGTATATGCTCAGATGGTTCCACACTGCACAGGAGGCTACTTTGAAGTATGTACTGATTTTATTTATTATTGTCTTTTTGCCCTATTTTTAGAGATTCAAGCGTTTGTAAACTTTTACCTACTAAACTACATTTAAATTGACCCGATTTCAGGTTATACGACAAAGACGGGTGTTTTCTTAAAACTTACCCTATGGTTAACGTTACTACTCGAACAGGATTTTTAGCTATAGATAACAACATGCAGCATATCACGCAAGGCAGTTTTAGACAACCAGGAGGCAGATTTGACGACTACACTATTGACCATGATGTAAGTCATGATACTAAATCTATATATATAAAACAAAGTCGGGTTTGTTACAACACTTATAACTCGAGATCTTACTTAAATTAATCAAAAGTACTAGGCGCGCAGTTGTGTGAAGTGGTTAATAGAAAATGTGATCCATCCATACTTTAATATCATAAATGGGTAAGTGTGTCTGTCTGTTTGTCTTTCTTTCACGGCAAAACGGAGCGACGAATTGACGTGATTTTTTAAGTGGAGATAGTTGAAGGGATGGAGAGTAACATAGGCTACTTTTTGTCTCTTTTTAACGCGAGCGAAGCCGCGGGCAAAAGCTAGTTACTTATATATATAACCCAAAGTTCTTTTCTCTGTTATTTCTGCAAAAGATTATTGGTTTTACGATATTTTTCTTCCAGATGGGTGATAAAATCTTGGGTGGTAGACAGCTGGCTTCAGATATTGCAGCGAGCGACTTACAAAAAGGCAGATACTTTGGTTTTCAACCTTACATAAAGTATAAAGAATATTGCACTAAAAGATCGTACAAGTGTTTTTCTGACTTGAAAGATAGTTTTACAGAAGAGGTAAATACAAAAAGCATAATTATCTTTTTTTTTTTTGACGTAGTTTCATTGCTATGTTCTCAAAATTCAATCGGTTCATCTTAAGTTATTGGTTTTTTTACCCATCGCCTCCCGTTTATGGTGATTATGTAATGTAACCTTCTTCTATAAAAAAATATTGTTCAAAGCTTGATATCTTCCTTTTTTGACTACATCTGTAGTATAGCCAACATCATCATCATCATCTTCCTTATCAGCATATACTGCAATATATTCGGTCTGTCGTAGTTTTTCTTATTGGTTAAGTGTTCATAACACTTTTTTTTCGACTTCATTCGCCTTCCGTTTATGGTGATTATGTAATGTAACCTTCTTCTATAAAAAAATATTGTTTAAAGCTTGATATCTACCTTTTTAGACTACATCTGTAGTATAGCCAACATAATCATCATCGTCCTTATCAGCATGTACTGCAATATATTCGGTCTGTCATAGTTTTTCTTATTGGTTAAGTGTTCATAACCCTTCCGAATTCATTGCAGCGTTTATACCGTTTGATGCAAAATTACAAAAGTGAAAAAGACATAGACTTGATGGCAGCGGTGTGGGCAGAGAATCACGTGAAAGGTGGAAGGGTTCCTGAAACTTTGTACTGCCTGGTGGCAGAACAATTAAAACGTTCCATGGCTTCTACCAAACACTGGTATGAATGTTCTAAAAGACCACATGCGTTTACTGAGGGTGAGTTGATTCTAACCCTATTGTCTTTCTATTGATTCTCGAATCACGTGTGTTCGAAGGTTTAATAGTGTTTTCAATGTTTATCGATACCGATATTTGACAGAACTCTACTGTGATTTGAGGGAAAAGAATCTATTTTAAGGCCCGTATTAATAAACGTTACTCAAATCAAAACTCTTACTTGATACCAAACTTAGGATCCTGTTTGTATTAATAAACTGGATTGTTTAAGGCCTGTATTAATAGACGTCACTCAACTCCGAGACGCTCTCAAGTCTCTTGCTGTCCTTGTCATTCTAAAGGGAAAAAATAAGGGCAGCAATAAACTTGAGAGCGTCTCAGAATTGAGTGACGTCTATTAATAAGGGCCTAAGAGCTTAAGTTCCGGATTAGGTGTACGTCATCAGCCGAGTGTAGACTGATTAATAAACGAAACTTGACACATGAGAATACAAGAATGGGTGTCAAATCTTGGAAACTGAGATGTGTTTATTAATTAGCGACGATCTTGAGCTTCTGTCATCGCAATAATCCGGTATCAAATGATGTCGCACTTGAGATCGTATTTGAGTAACGTCTATTAATACCGCCTAAAACTATTTATATTTTTCTCTATATTGGGTTTATTTCCTAGGGCGATTGAGGTATTTATAGGTAAGGCCTGAATTTTCAAGAGCAGTGGTGTGACATCCCTGTACTTTGAAAACGTTTTTGATAATGCGCATTATCTCACATGTGATATGATATCTTTTGTATGTTAATGTTATAAATAACATAAATCAGCACATTTTGTGTGTGTTATTTTTTAGATCAGCTTAAAGCTATACGAAAAGTCACAATAGCAGGCATGTTATGTACAGTCGGGGACGGTGTAACGGAAATACAGCCGCATGCATTCTACACTATATCATCTAAGTAAGTAATACACATATCGGATTTTTTTTCTAATTAGCAATGAATAAAATATTATTAAATCCATACTATAGGCGAGATAAATAAACGTTACCTAGCACTGACTTTGGCTTAGCTATGTTCTGTCTCTATCGTACACTTGATGTTTGACAGTTGTGTAACAGTGACCCAGCACTGGGATTACGTATCTTGCAGAAGCCGAGCGATCGCGATAATTTAGCAATATAAACGTCAATTCGCGATAATTTAGCAATATAAACGTCAATTCAAAATACGTCATGTCAAATAGCAATCTAGCGATAGTGCTGCCTCTGTGGAGCAATCAGTTAAATAAAATATGCATTTTTCGTTTGGTGGTTTCGTATTTAGTATGGTTTTTAAGAGCAAAGTTAAGTTTTTTTTGTATAGGTGATATTTAATTAGTTCCAGCGATTGCTACTTTATCGTCATCGTAGCGATAAGTGCATTAGAACAATCAGCGAGCGATTAGCAATCGGTTCATACATAATACGTTTTTTTTTTTGACGTGAAGCGATTAATCGCGCGGTCACAGCGCAAATATTGCTGATTGCTGTTTCTTAGGTAATAACCCCGCTGGAAGTGCTTAGCCAAAGTAAGTGCTTGCTTAGTAACGTCCATTTATCTCGCCATTAGACTACTAACGTAAAAACACTTCATACATGACGCTATCGTAACTACTTGGACATTATGTTTACAGAAATCCCCTGACAAAATGCTGTTCATCCAAAATCGGAAAATTGGATCTGGCTCCATGGAAAGAAAATAATTGATTGCACGCTTAGATTGTATACAAATTGTAATAATTGATTGAATACTTTACAAATAAAGAGTTTCACTTTCGGTTTCATTGGCTATGTGATTTGTTGTTATTTATTTATTTTAACGGGCCTGTTGGTTTTGTGTTCAGAGACCCTGACTGCTAAGCCAGGTCGTGGGTTCGATTCCCATCCAGGACAAACTTTGTATGATGAGCATAATTGTTTGTTCTGTGTCTGGGTGTTATTTATCTATAATATGTATGTATTAAAAAAAATATATAAAAACGAGCTTTTGCCCGCGACTTCGTCCGCGTGGGCTTATAGTTCCCGTTCCCGGGGGTTTTTAGGGATGAAAACTATCCTATGTCCTTTCTCGGGTCCCAGACTATATCTGTACCAAATTTATTTCAATTCGGTTCAGTGGTTTAGGCGTGAAGAAGAGACAGACAGACAGAGTTACTTTCGCATTTATAATATTAGTACGGCACTGGGATTACGTATCTTGCAATAGCCGAGCGATCGCGATAATTTAGCAAAATTTGCTGCTCAAACGTCAAATTCAAAATACGTCACGTCAAATAGCAAACTAGCGATAGTGCTGCCTCTGTGGAGCAATCAGTTAACTAAAATATGCATTTTTCGTTTGGTGGTTTCGTATATAGTATGGTTTTTAAGAGAAAAGTTAAGTTTTTTTTATTAAAGGTGATATTTAATTAGTTCCAGCGATTGCTCCTTTATCGTCATCGTAGCAATAAGTGCATTAGAACAATCAGCGAGCGATTAGCAATCGGTTCATACATAATACGATTTTTTTTGACGATCGCGCGGTGATCGCGCGATCACTGCGCAAATATTGCTCATTGCTGTTTCATAGGTAATAACCCCGCGGATGTATATCAGTTGTCTAATTACCATAACACGAGCTCTGTTTAGCTTGGGATTAGATGGCCGTGTGTAAGATGTCCTAGGATATTTATTTATTTACAACTCCTTCGTAAAAAGCCATCTTCATTTTATAAGTTTCTTTCTGAGTGCACCACCTAACCTGATATTCCGTTATATTCTTTTACTACCTACAACCAAAAACTGTCAGCTACCCTGAGCATACCGTCATTAATAAATTATTTATCCTGTAAACTTACTTCTTTTCTTTTTTATTTCTAACGGTTTAGAGCGAATTTTGTCAAACTCTTGTATATGTATAAACCTGTTAATAAATTCTGTAAAATGTAAATTTTGTGCCACGGATAAGGGACTGGTTTCTGAAAATTAAAAACGATGTTTTCATTCCTAACATGTGAAGTGATGCTTTCATCATAAGTGTTTACGTACCTACTTGTATTGGAATATAAAATGAAAAATATAACGTGTCAATAATTATAGACATTTTATCAAAATTATTAAACGATTGTTCATGAGAGCTATCGTTTTGCCAATTCTGTCACACAGTTCTGTACGATCTTCTTTCAAAGTAAAAATACGGTTTTTTTTGGAGATCCACGCGCATGCTCGTAAACGGGCGCTATCAGTTGAGATGGGTCATCTCTTAACTGCCATGACTTTTTATTTTTACTTTGTATTTTAATTTTGTTAGATACTTACATTGTTTTCACATGTAGAAGCAACAAAAAGAAAATGTAACTAAGATTTTGTAAAACATGATATTTAAAAAAAAAGTGTCTGTGGAGTTTCTTGCCTATTCTTCTCCATAGAGATCTACGTTTTGGAACAGGCAATTAGCGTCCCTTTTTTTTCTGACTAACCGACCAACTCTTTGACTATTCATAAGTACCTGTAAATGGTCAAAATGAAATAAATGCATTGATTATTTTTTTAATTTTGATCACATTTAATAAATTTGTCTCGGGTCATTTGTTTAAACTTGTCTTAAGCTTTTGACAAGGTATCCGTGCAGACACTTTTACTAGAAAGCTTGAGCGGTTGTTGAAATTTAATATTTGGCTTAAACTGTTCTCCGGCTATCTCGGAAACCGTTACCAGAGAGTCAAGTTGGATGATGGAGAAGAAAGTAGTAACTTTTTTATTGCACCTAGAGAATCCCGCAGGGGTGTATTTTTAGCCTCTCATTATTTCCAACCTACGTTGAACCTACCATATCTGTAACAGATTACAGAGAATAATTTGCTTAATGGGAAGAAAATTTCCTTCACTGACAAAACGTCCACAGTCACGCTTATCTGGTTTTTTTTTGCACATGGTTTAGCTTATTTTATATTGTACTTTTTATGCAGTAGATATAAGACAAATCTTAGAAGACCTAACTATCCCCTAGTTAGGTTAGCAAAACAATTAACATTCTTTAAGTAGATATAAAATATTTTGAGGAACCAACCATGATTGCAGCAGTAATGGTGAATTCACTAAATGCATTGTCATATGTATAAAAAAAGATGGCATTGATGCAGAAATTTGTTTAAAAAATAAAATAAAATACTTTTTATTTCGGACCAGCAGCATCCATAGGCGGTTAGTACAATAGAAACTTACATCTATGTTTTTTTTTATTACTTATGGGCTTGCTCTTGGTCCCAGACTATCCCGAGAGCATAGACGGGGCCTACGATGGAGCTAGCTCACCCAAAAGATGCCTATGCACTCGTCTCTTGAATACATCCGGATTATATGCATTTGGGAACACAGACGCCGCCGCAGGGAACTCCATTCTTTTGCGGTACGCATAATAAAGGATTTCGAGAAACGCTGCGTGCGGATACGAGGAATATCGACCAAGAAAGGGTAGTATCCCGCCGTACGTCTAGATGTCCGGTGGTAAAACGGAAACGGGGGAATGAGCTCGTGTAGCTAAATCCGTTATTGTATTGGACCAGCAGGGCGCTGAAAGACCGCTGCGTGTAATTGGTCCACAGGCTGCACGTGTAAAACACTTGACAATAAGCTAAACATAAATTCACACTACGTACCAACATGTTACATCGAACTGCAAGCGCCCTACGTTCCCTCTCAATGTCCACCTGATCCTTAAGGTCGTCGGTCAGGTAATGCCCCAGGTACTTAAACTGAAAAACCCGTTGTAGTGCATTAAAATCAATAATGATTTACTTGATTTAGGTGTATTTTTAAGTATATTAGCGGAGCCAACACCCGATGCAGCTAAGTATGTTGTGTACAATAAAATTCCACGTCAATGACTTCTTTTCGTTTGTTTTTGTTGTTGTTGTTATTGTGTGTGTAGTTTAGATAGCGCTGGAGCTCACATGTCTTTGAAGACAACTGTCCTTAAATAAATTGAGATTTAAAAAAAAGTACGTACAAACTAAAATCGTAAAATCGAATATACTAATACGTGGAACTACATTCAAATTTAGTAGCAAAATTTAACACAATCTTCAAACATATTTAATCTAAAACCTTTAAAACAGCAAATAAAATTCCATTAAAACAAAATGACACTGATAAAAAGTTATATTATTTAAAAACAGTCTGGTAAACTAAATAACTAGGTGGAATAATTAATTAATTAATAGTTAATTTCTTTGCTATGGTACAGTTTTTATAGCGTTTATTCTAACTCAGTATGTATCAAGCTAGGAACATGGTTACACGGTTAATCCTTCTGACGTACGTCAGTCTGTGTGTCGGTGGCTTGAACGCCGTCCTTTATGATTGCGTATCTGGCAAACCTGTGAATAAAACTCAGTTAAGGATTTATGCACAGAGAAATAATACACAGTAAGTCATATTTTTTCTAAAACTGTTGTTTCAGTTGCGTTTTATGGTTGAATCGATATATTTAGTAGGAATTCATTTCCAAAGTATAACATATTGTGTTGCCAGGGTCTGTACCGTCAACGTAAAACCCTGTGACCCTAAAGAATGGCAGCGTCTTGACGGATCATGTAACAATCTCAAGTATCCCAGCAGAGGAACTCACCGCACTGCCACTAGGCGGCTGCTGCCAACTGATTTTGAACCAAGTAAGTATTGAGAAGTAGTCCTCATGATTTTTTAACCACGAGTTTTCAAGCACTTACTTCGTTCCTCTTGTGAAAATCGAAATTATATTTTAATCGTTACAAGCGCAAGGACTATATTGCAGTCTACCTTTTTAATTTTTAGATTACGAACCCAGAAAAGCTGAGGATGGCGGTGACCTAAAACTAGTCAGAAGATTACGAACCGATATTCTTAGCTCTGGAAAAGCATCAGAATTGAGTCTTACCCAACTGGTTTCATACTATATATTCTTTAGCATTGGGGATGTTAACTCTATTCATGACGTTTGTAAGTACCTATTATTGAATTAGTATTATATTTTCAACTTTTGCAGGTACTATCGTCGAGCCATTCTCACAATTTATAAACAAATCCTGACACTATTATTAATGTCCTAGTGAGTACAAGCCTAAGACCTCTTCACATACAGAGATGACATTGATCACCACACTTTCTCAAAGCTGATTAGCATTTTCGAGTACCAATGTCACTTTTTAAAATTATATTGTACTTTCTATAGTATATATTGTATATCATAGGCGTCGATGAAGGCAAATATAATGAATACATAATTGCCTGCCGGGGTTGCGGAATGTGTATAGTAGTCACCGTGACCCCGGAACATAAAGGGCAATTGAAGGAACATGAGTGGGTTTTAGTCAGTAAGAGTCTGACACGCCCTCCCGCCGCACCCAGGACGGGAGCAGTCATTGGATGATTTCCCACTCACCAAAAAAAAAAAAAAAAATGAATACATAATTAATTTAGCGAATATTTTGTGATTTTAGTTAATTACGCAGCGGCTATAACCACATGCTGCACACCAGAAGGTAAAAACGATTACAGGTGTACACCTATTGAAGTCCCTGTAGACGATCCTGTGCACAGATTTTCTGGAGTTACTTGCATGAACCTCACCAGACCTCAGAGCTTCCAGACATTTGGGTGTCTTGATAATGGCACTGAATTCTCCAGGGTAAGCATTTGCTCCTCTTAGTTAGAAATAGATCGTAGACGTTAAACAATTATACTAGGAAAACTACCTTAAATCCTTAAGATAAATTATTTTAATTATAGGAAACATTCCTTTATTTAAAAAAAAACAAAAGTGCATTCAATGATTTTCGAAAACTCGCTTACCACTGCCAAGAATCGAACCGGCTAACATCCAAAAAAGTTACAGTTGGTCATCTAAAAACTGAACTACACACACATACACATCTAATATACTAATATTAGATGTGTATGTGTAGTTAAGTTTTTAGATGAACCTCACAAGTAATTTTATCTTTTGTTTTAGATAGTATTTCAGACTCCAGTCTTCGATTTATCCAATACTTACAATATGGAACCAGGCTATATAGACCAGTTAAGGACATTTAAGAATGGGTTGCTGAAAGTAGAGGAAGAAAACGGTTTGGAATTTCCACCGTCTGATCCTGATTCAATTCTCTGCATTTTGAATCAGCGTCCAAAGGAAACACGTTGTCATAAGTATCGTAAGTTAACACAATTAGAGATTAATATGCAATTGCTTATTAATTGTAAAGGAGTTTCTTGATTATAAGTTTTTCAAGTTTTATATTCAATTCTTGAATTTCTGTACAAATGTTTCTTTCGCCAAAAAAAAACGTTTCCCAACACTTTTTTTTCCTCTTGTCTTGATGACTTGAGAAAAAAGGCAACCAATACCATAATGCATTTCCAATGTTACTTTTGCAGAAGAAAACACCATAATCGGTCCAAATATAATCACCATCCTATTCTATAGACAACACAACAAGATAGCTGAAGAGTTGTTCAAGCTGAACCCCTCCTGGAATGATGAACGTCTTTTTTTCACTGCACGGGATATTAACATCGCCATCTATTTGCAAATATTATTTTATGAGCTGCTGCCTATTTTATTGGGTATGTATCATTTTAGTATATTATGTTGTTTTTGCTAGCTAGATGGTAAAATATGGCCTTCAATATAATTCTGATGTTTCCAGGTAGATCGAATATGATCAGAGAAGGCATCATATCTAATGATGAAGGATTCAGAAACTTGCACGATGAAAATATTCCACCACAAATGTCAGACGAATACGTTTATTCACATAGATGGTTCCACACTATACAGGAGACAACCATGAAGTTTGTAAACTATCTTTAAAATACGTTATCAAATTAACATTATTCGTAAAAAAAGGAATCGGGAAACATTCGAGAAAAAAAATATTGTTATTTTTGATTGGGCTTCTGAACCAGTTCGCAATCCCGAACGTCAGTACTAAGGCTGATCAAATTGTTCTTAATTTTATTCTAGCGTCATTGCCACTTGGGCTTATCAATATTTTGTTCCCCATCCTTTATTGCTGGTGGCGACTGGCCACTATGACGAAAAATGGCCACTCCAAAATCCCACTACTTTTGGTAAAAGGTATTTTTCCATTTGTCACCAGTAGTGACGTCGACGGTAGTGGCATCTGGGAAACCTTGCGAAATCGCTTCTTCTTAGCTATTATTTTTTCCCAGGTTGTATGACGAAGAAGGATGTTTCGTTAAAACATTCCCTATGGTCAACGCCAGTGCTCGTACTGGGTTATTAACAGTGGGTGATAACTTGCATCAAATCCTTCAAGGAAGTTTCAGGCAACCAGGAGGCAAATTTGATCATATTATTGATCCTGATGTAAGTGATAGTACACAGCTTATAAGAGTATGATGTCATTTCAAGTGATCCTTTTTAAAATGTTGCGGAATGTTATGTTTATAACAGTTACCGTGACCCTGGAACATAAAGGGCAATCGAAGGAACATGAGTGGGTTTTAGTCAGTAAGAGTCTGATACGCCCTCCCGCCGCACCCAGGACGGGAGCAGTCATTGGATGATTTCCCACTCACCAAAAAAAAATCCCTTTTAAAATTAAACACATCTAAATAACTACTTTTTTGAAGAAAAGCTTCAAACTGCAAAATTATATCGATGGTGGTTGTTATATTTATCACATTGTTCTTCGACATTACATTTGGTATGACAAAACTAAGTAAGTTGAAAGACACTCAAATATATTTTTAACACCCTACTCAAAAAAGGGGTGTTACAAGTTTGACCGTGTAAGTTTAACCGCGTCTGTCTGTGACACCGAATCACTTAAACAAGTGAACCGTTTTTCATTTCAAACTAGATGTTCTAGCAATTATAACTTGTTACTTCAAACTCGGCTCAGCAGTTTGCAAATTATCAATTTTCTGTTAGCTGAAGTCGCAGTTGTAAGATATCTTTTTTGTGTATCCAGATGGGCAACAGAGTTTTAGGCGGCATACTATTCTCTTCAGACGTAGCATCAAGCGACTTACAAAAAGGAAGATACTTTGGATTTCCACCTTACATAAAGTACAAAGAATTTTGCACGAAAAAGTCATATAAGAGTTTTTCTGATTTAAAAGACAGTTTTAGTTCCGAGGTAAGTAGTAGTCTTTGATTTTTGAACACAAAATTAAAGACTAAGTAGTAGTCTTTGATTTTTGAACACAAAATTAAAGTGGGAAATTGTCAGGAGGTCAGCTAGACTGCCTATATTTTTTATTATCAGAATGTTCTACAGAGTTTTCAGTCTTTCGAAGATTTTCTTGTCGTTGGAGTCTTCAAAACATTTTTTACATTCCAGCGTTTATACCGCTTGATGCAAAACTACAAAAGCGTAAATCACATTGACTTGATGGCAGGGTTATGGGCAGAGAAATATATTAAAGGCGGAAGGGTTCCTGAAACAATGTACTGCTTGATGATAGAACAATTAAAACGTTCCATTGCCTCTAGCAGGCACTGGTATGAAAGTTTAAATAGACCACATGCGTTTACTGCAGGTAAGGGTTCACCTGGTTTCATAATTTGAAATCGGGATCTAAAGCCAACTTATTTTCTATCCACTGTTTTAAGAATTAAAATTGCAGACGGATTGTAAAAAATGGAAAAAAAAAATATATAGGTACCTATACTTTTTGAACCAAATAATTTATGTTAGGGTCGACTTTGAATATTTATAGTGTTATGCGTAGAGCAAATGTCTGTTGTATGTTGACAATTCAGTTACTGGGTGCCACCATTCGTATATAATAATAGGTAACTTGAGGACAGAGCGTACATGTACAACTACTTAAGCGGTTTTTAAGCAGTAGGTACATGATTATCACGTTTGTTATGATGTAAATGGATTAATCTGTCTTAGTAAAAATAATTTATTTTCAATGTTATTGGTTTCCGGGGTTGCGGAATAGTTATAATAGTTACCGTGACTCCGGACCATAAATGGCAACCGAATGAACATGAGTGGGTAAGTAAAAGTCTGACACGCTCTCCCGCCGCGCCCAGGACGGGAGAAGTCATTTGATGATTTCCCTCTTCTGGTAACTGGTATTCGTTTCAGAAAAACTGCAAGCAATTCGTAAGGTGACAATAGCAGGAATCCTATGTTTAGTCGGTGACCGAGTAACGGAGATACAGCCACGAGCCTTTTGCTCCGTCTCGTCCAAGTAAGTGACATAATAACTTAGCTATCTTAACTAATGTAGTTTTGGATCATGATTACTAAGTTTTTAAATCATTTATTTCATATATGTATTATTAGTCTTCAGATTTTATTTAACCCTATATTATTATGCTGTATTACCCTTGTGTTTTTTAACCTTTTAGCCCCAAAATATTTTGAAATTTATTAGCTTTAACTAGCTTTTCCCCGCGGCTTTTCCTCTTGAGGTCCGAATTTCCATAAAATCTTTCTTATTGGATACTCTTCACGAAGAAATAACCCTCCAAGTTTCATGTCTCTAGAATCAGAGGTTATTTCTGTTCATTAAAATATCAACAACCAGTCAGTTAGTTGGCCAGTATACCATTTTATATACAATTTATTTATGTACTCATCTAGATAACTACTATGGCAGTGCTTTTAAACTTTTTTCTTGGATTTATCCAACACCTTGATCCCGTCGATATCGTCACAATCGGGCCTGTTGGTCTAGTGGTCAGTGACCGTGACTGTTAAGCCGGAGGTCGTGGGTTCGATTCCCACCCAGGACAAACTTTGTGTGATGAGCATGATTGTTTGCTCTGTGTTTGGGTGGAATTTATCTATAATATGTATGTTTTTATAAAGTATATAAGTATGTATATCAGTTGTCTGGTTACCATAACACAAGCTCTGTTTAGCTTGGGATCAGATGGCCGTGTGTGACTTGACTTAAGATATTTATTTATTCTATTTATTTATTTAATCATAAACTAAAATAAAAGTAAATTATTTTATTTTACAGAAACCCCTTAACGAAATGCAGTTCTTGCAAAATAGGAATGTTGGACCTGTCTGCTTGGAAAGAATGAGAGAATTTTTGGCTCGACTTAGTTTAATTATCATTATCCATACTAATATTATAAATGGGAAAGTGTGTCTGTCTGTCTGTTTGTCTTTCTTTCACGGCAAAACGGAGCGACGAATTGATGTGATTTTTTAAGTGGAGATAGTTGAAGGGATGGAGAGTAACATAGGCTACATTTTGTCTTTTTAACGCGAGCGAAGCCGCGGGCAAAAGCTAGTTCACAATAAAAATGTGCTTTGGATATTTGTTGTTTTTTTTGTGTATTTTTACCGTTAATTGTAGGTACGACTATATTTTTTGATTGTATTCGTTGCTTTATACCAATCACTTCTTGCTTATTATTCCTTTATACATCTGTGTGTTATTTATATATGTATGCCCTTACTAATAATCACTGTGTAAAGTTATGCAATGAATAAAGCCTGTGTAACCATACATTTTTTGACGTATAAACCTGTCATAACTTTATGCAGCGATTATTAGTAAGGCGCGTAGTGTGTATATACAATGTGTAACTGAATTAATGCACTTTAAGAAAATAGTTTGTTCAGAATCGTTTACTGAATCGATTTTTGTAATTTTTAATATAGGTAATATTTTATCCCAAAAATAATTAAAACTACGTAAACTGCTGTCACACTTCCGCTGTACAGTCAAAACAAACTAAAATGGATGAAATACCTACTACGCTAGACCCTTATGCAAGTGCGACTGTGTGCACGCGTAGATTTGTAATGTGACTATAATTTTCTCCTACAATCTGTACGGCAAATTTATAAAAAAATCAGTGTTTTAAACATAATAATAAAAATTCAGTGTATGTATTATGATTATAACATAATATTCTAATTGGGGTGTCTGGTGGTGTGCGTTTATTCCGGGACATGTTGTATTTGTTTATAATCTTGTTGTCTGGTTACTATAAAACGTACAGATTTTGTCTAATTTGGAATTAGAGGACGTATGTGAGTTGACCCATGATATTTTTTTTTTATCAAAAACATCCAACACTTCACTTTTCCTGTTTTTATAAAATTAAATTTTTCGATTTCGGGACATTTTGAATGATAAAATCGATAAACGGTTGTTTTTTTTTTCATTCAATTTGAACAATTGATTAGAATTACATATAAAACTTTAAAAAACAATCCATAACAACAAATAACGACATAGTAACACAAAAACGTTCTATATAATTTTAATTTATTCAAAATAAAGTATCGAGACCACATTTTATATACCAAATATTTGGTTATCAATTACTAGCTAACCGAATTCGCAGTATACCTAATGTAATGTATGTCTACCAAAAACATTTATAATGAAAATGATGTATGGAGAAATTAATAGTACCAAATATTAAGTATTAAACTGAAACAAAAATGAAACCAGTTTAGTTTTATAGGTCGAACATTTTTATTTCTTTTGTCTTTTTTATAAAAAAATATTAGTGTTCATCAATTATTTGTTTTAATGTTTGTTTAAATAACAGAAACATACTCTGGAAAGAAAACTGTCGATTGAATGTTCTGTAAATGATTGTATATCAGTTGTCGGGTTACCATAGTACAACCATAGTACAAGCTCAGCTTAGTTTGTGATCAGATGGCCGTATGTGACTTGTCCCAAAATATTCATATATTTTATTCATTGGACATTTCTCTAGGATATGTATGGACAATCAACAATCAACAAAAAACTTTTGACAGCAAAACTATTTCACAAACAAAACAGAACACTCAAAACCCCTCACTGCCTTGAAAAATCGATTTATAACAATATACACTCATCAAAGTTGAATGCCGTCAATACTGTTTGAACGTAAATGCAAGGTAGCTTCAAAAGGGCAAGGGGATTGTAAGGTAAACAGCAGGGAACTGCGGGTAATTTACCAATTTACCCCAGCTGTAGCGAGTGAGGGTTAGGTTACTGATGCTACCGTCTCACGCTTAAATGTAAGTCAAGATATTATTGTCCTTTTTGGTTTTGTTAAAATTCAAACACGTAATATGCTGCGCAGTTCTTTGCGCATTTTGCGCAAGCTTCTAAGGCTAGAATAATACCATCCTCATAAAGTATAAAGTAAACATGAATTTACTAGTCAAAGCTAGTCTTGCATTTTTTTTAATTAGTATGAAAAAATAATAGTCACGAAAAATTATACTGCTAAAAAAACAACTAAAAACCCCTACAAATAATAAAAATAATATCCACATCTGTTTATTGGCGGTGAACTTAGAAATCACTAAACCAATTTACATGAATAGACTCTCTGTCTTCTAACCACCTATTACCTAAACCTGCGTCGAGAAGACTCATTTCAAGGGTTAAATAAGTGACTATGTAAGAACTTAGCGAAAGGAACACTAAATAACTGCCAATATAATATTTTATCAAATATTTTACATACAATTGAATAAACACGTTTAACAGTATCATAACCTCAGAACATAATAACAACTGTCAATGATAACCGAAGAGATGTTGCTCACGCTGTATCCGCCAGAAAAGTGAACGATTCAGTCTAAGTGTCGTCCCACCAGTATTGATAGCCTAAAAAAATTGCGTACTTTAACTCTGACACAAGTCTTTTAAGCAAATAAATCGACTAACACTAAAATCATCAATTCCACTGACATCATAATAATTACATATCTATCTCTAAACAATTAAATGTCAAACTCTAATATTCGTTAAAATCTGTAGCGACAACACTAATAATAATATTTCTTGACGCAGGTTCCTCAACAAAACCCCAGAATTTTAAGGATCGCGCATCACCCTTGCAAGGCTGGTGTATTTTGAAAGTAAAGTTTTTCTATCTCAAGTCCACACTCACAGTGTTCGTTGCATCCTGAAGGATATGTAAACAATCATATTGTACGCGGAAAGCTGACGGACTGCTACAAATTTATGCTTATACTGATCAAATATTTAATGTAATTGCCTGTGCAATATTAATGATGGTGTTATGAGGGGCTAACTGTTGGAAGTTAAGGTTTAAATGTGATTTTGTTGAAGCTGCCCATGATGATGTAAAGATAGTCTATGATAAAATAAATAAAATATTTTAATTTTATTATCATACATTAGTAATGAGATTAGCATGTCCAACCAAATTCTTCAGCTTAAATATTAGTATAGATTAAAATAATTTATAAAATCTTTTAAGAGTCGTTCAACTAACCAACCCGTTGTTATTAAATTAGCATGATTTAAGAGCAAGATTTTCCACTCAAAGAAAATGAACCAAAATTCATTTAGGAAAAAAAAAGCAACAAAGACGAAAAATACCCAAGAATACGTAAAGCTTGGCCTTTTAATAAAAAAAACAGTAATTTGACATTTCTTATTTATTTAACAAAATAACAAATGGAGTCTACTTTTGACGCATGTTCACAATAAAACAAAGTCGCTGTAATACCGGAATTAATATCGGTGAGTTTCAGTAATGAGAACAGATGGCAGCACTTTATCTCACGCTGGGGCGCAAGGAAAAATCTGGATACTGGTTAATAGGACCAGAATTTTTGTGGACAGTTTGTATACTTGAATTGAAACCTGACATAATTTTGGCGGATTTTTTTTGTATGTATTTTTGATTATCTCCTAATAATTCGTTTAGAATTTACAGTCATGAGCATAAACATAATTGGTTGCGGAATGTTTATAATAGTTACCGTGACCCTGGAACATAAAAGGCAATCAAAGGAACATGAGTGGGTTTTAGTCAGTAAAAGTCTGACACGCCCACAGCTATTTTAAAAGAAAGTTGTATTAATAATTGTTATGATGCTTATGCTTATGGTGCAAACTAATACTCGTAGGATGTAACGTGAAGTTATTTAAAATATATTTTTTCAAATCAAACAATTAAGAAGAATAAGCGCGTGCAACCAAAAATATTACTTTTCAGCTTTACATTCGTATAACTATACTGAAAGCTTTAAACAACGTTCAATTACTTAATAGTTTTTATTATTACTTTTTTTTTTGTTATTTTCAAAGTTAACAGTTAACAAGTTGTAACAACTATTTTCTGAAACGCACACCGTTATCTAAACTAGCGTGACGAAGTTACAAAGTCACTCAATAGGTCATATGGTACAAGAACCCATAGTTGAAGTCATAAAGCAATAGTCGCTACAATACAACAATGTTTCTGTGTACGCAATTCCATCCCACTTCTGAATCGTCAGTACTAAACTTTCTATTCATATTTCTACGAAGTTTATTTGTAATGATTGAGAAGGTACAAATGTTTGATTTTTTGGAGTTTATATTATTTATTATATGCATGAAATGGTAAACTGACTGACTGATGTTGATGTATCAAAGCACAGATTTCACCGCTGATTCTTTTTTTAAACTCGAAATCTGGAGGGTGTGTTATTTGTGAAGTATCCACTAAAAAAGGAATTTAAGAAATTTGATCTTTTATGAGGTAAAATAGTAAATGAAAGTTCGATTCACGCGAGCGAGGCCGCGGGTGGAAGCTAGTATAGTATAAATTAAATACATAAGTAACTGTCTGTCTGTTGCGTTCTCACGGTTAAGTTACTGAACTAATCTTAATGAAAAGTGCGAGTAAGTTTGAACCCCAAGAAAGATAATTATAAGTGTCTTCAGGTTTTCATGTTTCATGTCTCTAGGACCCGCAGTTTGAGCTGTGCGTTGATATATCAACAGTACTGAGTCAGTTTACTATTTTCAGCAGTAGATTATTTATTAGTTGACTAGCCAATCCAAGAAGTACAGCTTCAACAAATGTTTCTCCAAGCCATCTCAATTTTCATATTAGCATCGCGTCTTCAATCATTCGTAGTCTTTGACATCTCAGTAGAATTGTGAGAATTGGTCTCGCTTCCGCGTCGTAAATCAGTTTAACGTCTCCTTAGATCTAGGGAAACTGCTGCCCAAGCGATTTAAAATTTGAGTACGTGGTATTAGGTTTTACCTTTGTGGTAGATACTTTAGAGTTCGTATAGAATAGAATAGAATAGAATAGAATATTTATTTGCATAGAAAGTAGGTATACAAAAATATAGATGTTTACAAAATATCAGTCCCTTATACTATCTACCTAAAGTTAGGCATGCAAATTTTGAAGTTACATTTGAATAAAACATTAAATAAAACATTAAATTATTACATGTCATTTTCAGTATGTTAAATTTATTTTGGAAGAGAGGAGTCATTTAAAAAATCATGCACTGAGTAGTAGCATTTGTCTAATAAAAGAGCTGTAAGTTTCTTTTTAAATATTTGGATTGGACAATTTTTAATTGCATTAGGTATTTTATTGTAAACAATTGGAGCCATGCCAAAAATACTTTTTTTTAACAATGCGCTATTGCACCTCTCAATTTTCAACAAATTCTCATATTGGCTTCTTATAGGTCTTTTTCTATTTTCTGACATTGTTACAAAATCATGCTTATTCAATTTAACAAAAACAGCTACTTCTAAAATGTACAATGAGGGGAAAGTCAGAATTTTCAGAGACTTAAACCTAGGCATACAACTATCTGTAATTTTGAGACTACACATTGCTCTTACACAGCGTTTCTGAGCCTTGAAGACCTGTTCTCTCATACTACAATTACCCCAGAATATAATTCCAAATCGTAAAACTGATGCTACAATACCATGATATGCCACAATTGTTGTTTTCATGTTAACTTTTTTTGATATGTTTAATAAAACATATGCAAATTTACTTAATTTTTTACACACCTCTTCTGCATGAGGTTTCCATGACAACTGGCTATCTATTAATATTCCTAAAAATTTTGCAACTGTTATTTGTTCTAGTTTTTGTCTATTATATTCTATGGTCATATTTTGTACAGTTAATCTTTGGTGGAAATGCATTATATTTGTCTTTGATAAATTAATAATTAAATTGTTCATGTCGAGCCATTGTATAATGTCTTTAAGAGTATTATTAATATCGTCCTCATACTTTGCTACGTCATCACATTTTATTAAAGCTGTGCTGTCATCAGCAAATAAAACCATTGGATGCTGAATATGACGGGGTAGGTCATTTATATATAGCAGAAATAGGAGTGGGCCCAATACACTGCCCTGTGGTACACCATATTTAATAACCCTGGCTTGTGATAAATACTGCCTTTCGCATTTAGTTCTAATACAAATTCTTGTGATTTCCGTGTATTGTATACGATTACATAGGTACGATTTTATGAGAGTAAGTGATATTAAGTGTAAGTTTACTGTTTTTAAGTTGTTTTATTCTTGGTTATATAGTATTTTTATTTAGGTATTTCATCAAAGATTTTGGATATAAATAAGTTTTGTATAATTTTACGTATTTTTATTTAGGAAAGTTAGTTCGCATTTCATTTCAATCCCATCACATTTTAATGCTATTACTATGTCATATAGCTCTTTCTACTACCTAAAAATTTTATAATTGCAAACAATGCTTAACTTTTTGTGAATTCAATCAGATGGCAATCATATAAGTTCTTAGCAACATTATAAAATGGTTAACTGTTATTGTTGTTGCTGTTATTAAATTGTCGTGTCTTAGCTAAATCAAAATCAAAGCATTTATTTCATAAAGTCAGAAAGAAAGTTAAAGCTAGTTCTTTAAAAGTCTATGGAGAAAAACATGCAAGAAACTCCATGGACACAAAGTGAGTTTTACAAAAGTAAACAGCCTTTTTCGATTTGGAATAAGTTCCATATTCTTTCTAATTTTGCTTTTGTATCCAACATAAAGACATCACAGAAACTTTACAACCTAACCCGTTTACTTCCACCTGGGATCAAATGTACCCGTAAACATTTAAGGGAAAATTAGTTAATTAAAAAATGCAAGCACCGCCCAAACCGGCGTCTCCGTTTTAATGAAACAAAAAAGTAAAAAGAATAAACAGAGAAATTGTTCTTAATAAACTTGTCACGCGAGAGGGCGAAAGTTAATTTCCTGTTTCGTCCAATCTACCAGGAGACGGGGTTTTGTCCAGTGCAAGCTAGGCGATGCCTAGGAACTAATATACCACGTCGTTGCGCAGCACAGAATGTCGAACATAGTAAAACTATTCCAAATTGTTACCACCTTTATGTACCTGTATTCTAGTAAATAAATCATTCATTTATTCACGTTGCGTTAAATTTTGCATGTACTTTTAGATATAGTACGAAAAGTGGAAAAGGTGAAGGAAGTAGGCAAAGGGCCATATGCAATCACTGTAAAAAAATTGATGCTGTAAAACTGAATTGTTCTGTAATAAAATTAAAACAAAGTAAAATAAAAAATTGCCAATACATTCTTTACTTTGAAGGGTAACTTGTGTTTGTTCTTTCACTTAAATACTTAGTTTAAAATAATAAAACGGTAAGATTTTGATGAAAATGTACGCGTTCAAAATATGCAATACATACTATAGTTGCCTAATGCATTAAGTCCGCATATGTACGGTGTTCGTACATTAAGTTTAATAAATACAGTTATGTCAAAGCAGACTGGAAAAGCTATCTCCACCATCGCCTTCGCTGCAATGCTAACCTAACAGGGAAAAATTAGTGTTTTATTGGCGACCACGGCTCCGGCCGTCGCGGTGTTATTTACCCCCGCGACGAGGGAAGGTTAAAAAGCCTTGTCGACTTAATGTGATTTAAGTTGAGCACCAAGATTTCCTGTTGCTAAACATTCTGATTCGCTTTTTTTGTGTAAGTGTTTTTTTATTTGTTTATTTGTTCGTTTTGATTGGATTCAGGGCTGGCTGTTTATTTTTTAATCGATTCGGGAGAGACTCGGGGTTATTAACTTTGTTTTTCTTTGAGAGAATTTTTAATTCAATTCTTCGAATAAATATATCGGTGAGGTAAACGGTACTCAGCACGTACTTTAGTATAGTACATCTCTGTTAATATTTAATCATCGGGGTTTGGTTAAGGCGGAAATATATAAATGGTATAATACTTAGGTCGAATATTTCGTCATATTTTACTTTTGGTTTAGCTATGTTCTATCTCTTTCCTGCTCTCTTAAATTGACAGTTATGCAAATGACAGATTTTCTTGAACTTCTTCAACAATAATTGTCATATTTAAACAACACATTAGTTTACTAACCTTCCTTTTAAACAATTCTTCCTATTAATGAAAACCACAAAATCCATTTCGTAATTCAAAAGATCTAAGAGTACACCAACGGGCAAATAGGATGCGTTTATTTACAAGCACTATGCAAAGAAGTGAACCTGTCTATGACATCATAATGCTAGTCTGTCGTAAAATCAACTTGCAGTCTAAATTAAGATGTCACATGCAGTGTATTTAATATGAATTATTATCATGCTCTTAGTCCCGGTTTACGAGGTCCATAAACAGTTTGAGTAGGCTGTGGTCATCAAGTTAGCGGGTACGGTGGCGGTAACGGCGAGTTTTAACGCATAGAATAGGGATGACGACAACGTTAAAAAAATAGCAATCTGTTTAGTCCGTCTGTTAAACCGTTCAAAAATACTGGACACGAATTTGCTTAAACAAACTAATAAATAAATACATAGATCCAGACTTTGGCTTGTGACGTCACAAATCAGTAAAGTAATTGTGTCTAGGCGTGAACGTCACGTGAAACTTCTACGCACTGTATCGTCGTCATTTTTCAATTATGAGAAAATAGAAAAAATAAGTACGTGTTCAATTTTTTTTTAATTTACTAGACAGACTAATTACTATTTTTTTTTTGTCGTCTCGCCTGTTATTTATTGTTGACCACGAAAGCACTAGCGCAGAGAGCAGCCCGCTGATTTTGTCCCTAATCACGCTAGCGAGCGGTTTGCGAGAGGCTGCAGGACGGGCGTGCAGCGATCGCGTCGTCAACACGCCGTGGCTGCACAGGAAGCCGTCGCAGACGCGTAGCTATCGCGTTGTCGCCACGTGTTTGTAGCAAGTTAACGACCTACAATACACTTAGGCCAGTCATTTAAGACATTTAGGTCGCAATAAATTGCAAGGTCCTGATTTTTTGTGATGTTGTTAGGATAGATACCAATGGTATAAATCTAGATTTGCAACCTCGAAAGACCTGTGCTAACTACGTGGTGCTCGAAAAACCTCGAAATTTTCGAACTTTTTTCAGGTTTTGGCTTACAACTTCTAAAATATGCATTTTGCAGCAAAGTCATCTATGAAACGTTTAAATAAGACAAAATAAGCAACAAAATGAGTGTAACCTCAGCTCTGTATGTTTAATAGATCTCAAGATATTACATTTCGAAAATGAGCAAATTTTCCCAAATTTTATCAAATTTGTAGTTGGCTAGACTTTAGATCGAAATACTGTCTAAAATACTTATCCTACAAGGAAAATCAATACAAGTTAAGTTGTAGAGCAGTTATTTAGCTTTAATTTAAGTGTAAAAGGAACTGTTCAGGACCAATAGTTCTCATATTATGAGGCAAATAAGGAAATCAGTTTTTTTTTCGAAATTTCTCTAGTAATATAAATATTACTTTAAAAATAAAATAAAACAGACAATTCAGTAAAAACTGTTTATTGAATAAAATAAAATTTAAAACTTTGTATATATTTAAATGATATATATAGAATAATAATTAATATTCATTGATTCTGTTATTTTAAGTATAAAAACCATAACTTCAACTTTAGTTAATTGTTAATTTGTTATGTATCTGTAGAGGCCTGTCATTAGCAACATCATTATACATTTTTGTTACCTATTATTATATTATTAGTCTGTAAGCCTTCTTAAAACTAATTAATTAAAAAAATTAATAAGATAAAATAATATATAATACTAGCTGACCCGACAGACGTTGTCCTGTCAACTATGAATATTGAATTCGAATTGACATACTACCTACCCACTACCTACCCACTACCTACCCACTACCTACCCACTACCTACCCACTACCTACCCACTACCTACCCACTACCTACCCACTACCTACCCACTACCTACCCACTACCTACCCACTACCTACCCACTACCTACCCACTACCTACCCACTACCTACCCACTACCTACCCACTACCTACCCACTACCTACCCACTACCTACCCACTACCTGCCCACTACCTACCCACTACCTGCCCACTACCTGCCCACTACCTGCCCACTACCTGCCCACTACCTACCCACAACCTACCCACTACCTACCCACTACCTACCCACTACCTACCAACTACCTACCAACTATCTACCCTCTACCTACCCACTAACTACCCACTACCTACCCACTACCTAGTCCTACCTACCCACTACCTACCCCCTACCTACCCGCTACCTACCCACTACCTACCCACTACCTACCCACTACCTACCCACTACCTACCCACTACCTACCCACTACCTACCCACTACCTACCCACTACCTACCCACTACCTACCCACTACCTACCCACTACCTACCCACTACCTACCCACTACCTACCTACTACCTACCTACTACCACATCAAAGGGACGTTCCTTTACATTTCAAGTGACATTTTACGTCAGATAATTCGTGTTTGACGACGATACGATACTAACGTCACTCAATTGTTTTGGTTTCCCGAAACCTCTCTACTAACACTTGAACTTTATGGTATGGTGTTAAAGCTCAAATTGACTCTACGTTTTAGTTAGAAAACGTTTGTATGGGAAAAAGAAAAGGGCTGTTTTTAGGGCTTTCCCGACAATTATTCGTTTTTTTTCGCCGTATAAACCATCCTTGAACTACAACGAACATTTAAAAAAAAAAAACAGCCAAATCGGTCAAGCCGTTTTCATGCCAAGTCGTGACAACGGAAAACGGGTTTCATTTTTATATATATATTATTATATACCTAGTCAAGTCATAAATTCAGTCAAAAACTTTTAATGTAATTAACGATATAATTTTTGATAATTAATTGAAAATTATATATGAAATGAAAGATAATTAAATGTACAATACAAATTTATTTACATTATTCGAAATTACCCTCCATTTTTAATACATGCCCTTAATCGACGCGGCCAGTCATCGATCGCAGCACGCACCACATTCATATCTATTTCTGCCGCTGCTTTAACCAGAGATACTCAGAGAGACTCCAAATTCCTATGAGGTTTAGCGCAGACTTTCTCCTCCAAATATTGCCATATCTTGTAGTCCAGGGGGTTTAAATCTGGACTAGAAGAGGGCCAGTCTTCATGCCCGATGAAGTCAATTCCATAGGCGGTCAACCAGTTTTGCGTGCTTCGTGCCCTATGAGCTGGTGCAGAATCTTGTTGGAATATCCAATGTCTGTTTTTGAACATTGCTTGAGAAAGAGGTTCCACTATATTCGATAGGACGGTATTTTGGTACACAACGGCACTGGTTTTCACACCTTTTTCACAGAAAAACACCTCAGTTAAGCCTGAATATGAGACTCCAAGCCAAACCATGAGTGAGGAAGGATAATGCCCACGCTGGACCCTCGGAATACGCGCGCTCGCTTCTTCTCTGCTGTGGGCATAGGTACACCTAATCATTTTGTTTGTTATAACTTTCTTCAACGGTAATTTTTTTTTCATCTGAAAATAAAATTTCGCGATGTTTATTCCAGCGTACCACCGTAACAAAGCGCGGGATCATTCTAGCCTAATTTTTTTCAAACGCTCGTTCAAAAAATGACCACCTTCTTACGATAAGCTCGTAGTCCCTGGTCTTCGTTTAACACTCTTCTAACCGTGGTTCTGCTAAGCCCCATCTCAAGAGCTAAGATTTTTTGTTTACGCGAGGGATTTCGTTGAATTCGCGCCTTCACTGCTTTGATGACCGCTGGTGTCCTAACTGTACGAGGTCGGCCGCTTCTCTCACGATCTTTGAAGCTTGAATCTTCAATGTATCGTTTGATAGTGCGATAAACAAACCGTAGTGTTATTTTCAACTTTTGCAGAATTTTGAAAATCTCTATTGGCGCGTAACCATAGCGGTGCGACGCGATAACCGCGACTCTATCTTCCTTCTTCGACCACTCTATATTTAAAAAAAAACCGGTCAAGTGCGAGTTGGACTCGCGCAACGAGGGTTCCGTTTATGGAACGTACCTTATAGGTTTTGAATCTCTCACAAATATCTAAATGCAATATAAACCACCCTATCTTTTTATTGCGTTGATTTAGAAACTTGAGTTTTTCACTGCTTTAAGAGATAGCAGACCTGAGTATGTGATATTAATTTCAGCTTGATATCTCGACGCGTTTCTGAGAAAAACGTTCTTGACAGACGGACGAACAGACGGACGCCTGATGTGAACAAACTACAAATTTACGGTTTTCGGAGTTTTCCCTTTACTTGTGCTACATGACTGCTTCTTGCCAAATTTCATGATTCTAGGTCAATGGGAAGTACCCTGTAGGTTTTAAGTTTTGGTTCCCTTGAAAATGTCTAAATATACAATATAAACCGCCGTATCTTTTTATTGCGTTGATTTAGAAACTTGAGTTTTTCACTGCTTTAAGAGATAGCAGACCTGAGTATGTGATATTAATTTCAGCTTGATATCTCGACGCGTTCCTGAGAATAACGTTCTTGACAGACGGACGAACAGACGGGCGCCTGATGTGAACAAACTACAAAATTATGGTTTTCGGAGTTTTTCCTATACTTGTGCTACATGACCTTGCTTTTTGCCAAATTTCATGATTCTAGGTCAATTAGAAATACCCTATAGGTTTTGAGTTTTGATTCCCTTGAAAATGTCTAAATATGCAATATAAACCGCCGTATCTTTTTATTGCGTTGATTTAGAAACTTGAGTTTTTCACTGCTTTAAGAGATAGCAGACCTAAGCATGTGATATTAATTTCAGCTTGATATCTCGACGCGTTCCTGAGAAAAAGGATCTTGACAGACAGACGGACAGACGGACGCCTAATGTGAACAAACTACAAATTTACGGTTTTCGGAGTTTTCCCTATACTTGTGCTACATGACCTTGCTTCTTGCCAAATTTCATGATTCTAGGTCAATGGGAAGTACCCTATAGGTTTTGATTCTTTTGCAAATTTCTAAATATGCAATATAAACCGCCGTATCTTTTTTTTGCGTTGAATTAGAAACTTGATTTTTTCACGGCTTTGAGTGATAGCAGACCTGAGTATGTGATATTAATTTCAGCTTGATATCTCGACGCGTTTCTGAGAAAAAGGGTCTTGACAGACGGACGGACGGACAGACGGACAACAAAGTGATCCTATAAGGGTTCCGTTTTTACCTTTTGAGGTACGGAACCCTAAAAATGAATAAAAATTAATTTCTTTTTTATTTTCGGCAAGTACAAATAATATTCTATTTTAAAATTAGTCAAAGTATATCTGGCCCGTACTCGAAAGTTAAAATAACAAGGTTTTGACAGAACTTATGACGCCATCAATCATACTTACTCATACTTAATATAAAGTGAAAAGATTTGTTTATTTGTTTGTTTGTTTTGTAATGGATAAACTCAAAAACTACGAGGCCGATTTCAAAAATTCTTTCCTCTTTAAATAGGTATGTTATCCGTGAGTAACATAGGCTATGTATGTACCACGGATGAAGCCGGGGAGGACTGCTAGTATTGTAAATTCCATTCAACAATGAATAAGAAAAAATAACTATTTCTTGCGAAATTCGATTTCCTTTTTATTTTATTAGTTTTAAGAAGGCTTACAGACTAATAATATAATAATAGATAACAAAAATATATAATGATGTTGCTAATGACAGGCCTCCACAGATACATAACAAATTAACAATTAACTAAAGTTGAAGTTATGGTTTTTATACTTAAAATAAAAGAATCAACGAATATTAATTATTATCCTATATATATAATTTATATATATACATAGTTTTAAATTTTATTTTATTCAATAAACAGTTTTTACTGAATTATCTGTTTTATTTTATTTAGTTAGTTTTATTAGTCTGTTTTATTTAGAGAAATTTCGAAAAAAATCTGATTTCCTGATTTACCTCATAATATGAGAACTATTGGTCCTGAACAGTTCCTTTTACACTTGAATTAAAGCTTAATAACTGCTCTACAACTTAACTCCTATTGACTTTCCTTGTAGGATAAGTATTTAGGACAGTATTTCGATCTAAAGTCTAGCCAACTACAAATTTGATAAAACTTGGGAAAAATTGCCCATTTTCAAAATGTCATATCTTGAGATCTATTAAACATACAGAGCTGGGGTTACACTCATTTTGTTGCTTATTTTGTCTTATTTAAACGTTTCATAGATGACTTTGCTGCAAAATACATATTTTAGAAGTTGTAAGCCAAAAACTGAAAAAAGTTCGAAAATTTCGAGGTTTTTCGAGCATCACGAAGTTAGCACAGGTCTTTCGAGGTTGCAAATCTAGATTGGTATCTATCCTAACAACATCACAAAAAATCAGAACCTTGCAATTTGCGACCTAACGCGATTTTTATGTCTTAGATGACTGGCCTAACTGCTATTCTCAGCCATCTCGTTGCACGTCCGCAAGGAATACGCTGTGCAGCCGCAGCATTATCATTCAGCATCCACTTTGAGGACGCTTGTGATTCGCTAGTATGACAAGGCCCTTAGTGCCCTCAGCCGTGTAGTTATAACCGCCACGACTCATCCGACCATCCGACCAATGTACTATCAACCTACTTGCGAACTGTTAACACAAACTTCATAAGTGTGTTAGTATCTTCGCCATATTTCCCTAGTGGGTACATAACTCCCTGTATCAAGGAGTGCAAATTAGTTTGAAGTTTAGTCAGAATTAATACAGTATGCGATGGTAAGTAGAAATTTTTTTACGTGTATTATGCTAATATTACAAAGAGAAATGGGTTAAACTCGCCATTGTACATAACTCAAAAATTTTGCAATTGCATTTTAGGTCTATTGTTTTTCTTGTGCAATAAAGAATAAAAAGAAAGGGACAAAATTGTTCGATGAATAATTTGTTGGGAGGATTTGGTCAGATTACAAAATAAAAGATGGTTTACTAGGAAGCAAAGAATCGTTTTTAAATGTTTTTTGATAACAAAAAAGGGAATTAAATGTACGATATTTAAGTTTCATCAAGTCGCCTTTTTATTTTAATCCCTAGACAACCCTTGCCTGATATTACAAAGGGCTGTGGCGCACTACGCCCAATGAATCTTCCTTGAAAAGGTAAAAACCAGCAATCAAAAACAAACCTTTACGAGCGTGCTTTTCATATCTTTATCGCATAAAAACGCAATAACAGTCAGGCATTTTTATTCGTTTCGCAATACACGCAAATAAATCTGGACAAAAAATATTTAGATTTCCTTTTCAAAACCACAAGTAACAAATGGTCTAATCACAGTATACCACGTCCCCTAGCAATTTTGAAAATCACAAAATTAGTGCTTTCAATATCAAATCGTTGCACCGTAATAGCAGTTCTGGGTTTTTAAGGGGTTGGTGATCACCCTTATTCACGTCTAAGGATTGATTATAGGGACTGTACTAGAGGGGTAAACCTGCGGCCTTATTACGTCACAGTCGCTCTTTTCGTTTTCAATGTTTAATTAATTAATGGTGACTGTTATATTTTGATTATGTATGCCTAACCTACTTCGTATATCTTACTGTCAAAATAATGTAGAGATCTATTTCTTCTGTTTGTTAAATTATAAAAAATATTTTTACACTGGATGTGGATTACAATGGTTATAAAAAAACTGCTTTTGATTTATCTTTTATTTCTGTTTAAATCACATTAATTAATAATTTTTTTAGAAAACATTTGTATAATCTTTATAATTAATTTTATATTATTATCATATAGTAATTCTTTGTCAACTAAAGGAGTTATTTTCGTAAAAAAATGTCTGCTAAACACTTCTTCAACATCGACATCTCATCACCTCCCTAGTCTTTTCCCAAAAATATTGGGGTCAGCTTCTAGCCTAACCAGATTCAAGGATACCAGTGTTTTACATGAAGCGACTGCCTAACAGACCTCCACAACCCAGTTGTTGGCATACAGTCGGGGTTGCGGAATGTTTATAATAGTTAGTGTGACGAAGGAACATGAGTGGGTTTTAGTCAGTAAAAGTCTGACACGCCCTCCTGCCCAGGTCTGGAGAAGTTATTTGATGATTTCCCAGTTATAATCTCGACGTTTCCCTTAAAAAAAGTAAAGGAGATTTTGATTGCAATCGTGCTACGCAATAGGGATGCCGCACTTATTTAAGGTCTGTAATGAAGATGTTATTATTATGGGCGTTCACTTTGATTGCCTTTGAGGGAAATTGGGGTAATTAAAAGTCGTAAGAAGGGTAACGTGTCGCTTGGGGTAAGTCGGAGTGTGATTTGCAAATTGTATTATTTGAGGATGTGGTTTTTTTTTTATAAATCGATAGTACAGGTTTCTCTCTTTGGTCGCGGAATGTTTATAATAGTTACCGTGACCCTGGAACATAAAAGGCAATCGAAGGAACATGAGTAGGTTTTAGTCAGTAAGAGTCTGACACGCCCTCCCGCCGCACCCAGGACGGGAGCAGTCATTGGAGGATTTCCCACTCACCAAAAAAAAAAAAAGGTTTCTCTCTTTCCATGCTTACAAGCAATATCTTGCCTGTTTGGCAAATTGTTTTTCAATACATAATAGTTTAGTCCGCAACTTCGCTCGCAGGAATTTTATAGCATTCGGTAAAATATTGTTTTTTTTTTCAACCGGATCACTGATTCCGGAAATTATCTTCTGTATCTTCAAACAAAATGAGAGTTTCCTATATCAAACAAAACTGATAGTCAACTAGTTTCAACTAACTTTTGAAACTATTGAAAATACAAACATTAAATGGTTTTATTAAAAAAAACCTTCGACACACTTACAAAATATCATCCCAATATCCAAAAAATCAACACAACTTTAAAACTCCCAAATAAAAACCAAACACAAAATTTTACTTTAATTAAAACACGACCAGCGAATAAACGCACACACGAACACACGTAACAAGGTCTACTGACCACCATAAACGGTTTATGCCCACATAAACGTCAGTGTAGAGTAACTAAATGCTCTCGTAAATTAAACATTTTATGACGTCTTTATGAGACATTTCGCAAATATCTTCGTTTGTGGTGCTGTCTGTTGATATGGCTTAGATATTCATATTTAAAAGGGCTTCTAGTTTTGAGTCATATGGTTTTGTATGATTTAGGGTGAGGCCAAACGAGCGTAATTTTGTGAGTCGTGAGACTCGTGAGTCGCAGAATTTCGTATTCTGGTACGGTGCAGACCACTCATATTTTGCGTTGCGAGCAATGATGTTATAAGTAAAAAAGTGTAGATAGGTTATATGCAGCCAAAAAGTGGCACATTAAAAGTTTGCCAATTGACAAACATGATACTGAGTATCGCGTTGACATTTGACGTTTATGTCTTTTCCACTCGCACCACTTCAATCATGTCATCCTACTTTGACGTGTAATGTATGTGTGCGTTAGTGTGCCGCGTTTGACGATAGAATTTCGTTTGGGTAACCTATGCGAGTATTTTTCTATGAAAGCGACCGATATTCTGCGCCTCACGACTCATAAAATTACGCTCGTTTGGCCTCACCTTTAATGTGTGCCTTAAGCTGAATTGGTTGTTTTGTTTCTGGTTGTTTTGTTTTGCTTTAATAAAATCTTATTTTAATGTTCTAATGTTAAAAGGTTGTATGATAATGAATCGGTATTTATATTTATATAGATACTCCGTAAGAACTTTTGGTGTACGCCTGCTTGCAGCTTACATATAAAAGTTTGAATCTCTACCCCGAGTACAGTAAGGATGTTTCTGACCACACATTCTATTACTTATCAGCTGTCATTCTGTCACAGACTTCTTTTTTCTGATCAGTCTTCTATCTTATCTCCTTCTTCCCCACTCCATCCGTCCACTTTCATATTCATTTCTTTAAAATAAAATTACTTTTCCCACTCTTTGTCTCAGACTTTTATTGACTAAAACCCACTCATGTCCCATCGGTTGCCTTACATACCGATTACTTTATAAATAATTTCCTTACATTTTTTTTTTGTCACCGACGCCTCATTCCTAATCTCTAAAATTTAGCTTAAAAATAGATACCATAAACAAAAGAATTCGTTTATATAGGTATAAACATATGCATAAGAACGGATCCGTTTGTGTTCGTGTCAGACTGGCACTTCCCTTGATTTTTCGTCTAACACCAAAAAAGAACACCCAAATTATCCTTCACCACACCAAATCGTTCCCAAAACTAACACCTAATTTCTATCTCCGCAACTATTCCAATCGCACCTCTATCTAAAACCCATCTAATATTCGGAACATCTCGATAGAGTTCTAGTCGGAAACAATTCGATAATCGATCGGATATTCCTCCGCAATGCACTGGGGATTCGAGTCGGCGATGGTATTCGATTCAATCGGTACGATTACTGATTCAATATTAGAATTGTTCGTGCGTTATGTCTTGTGGTGGACTAATGTTTAGGGAGACGTATTGGTTTGTATTGTGTTTAGATTATTGTTTTATACCTTTTGGTATGGGTTGTCAGATATTGGAAAATGATAATTATGAATTGGTTACGAAATAAACTTCATTTGCCTACCGTTGCCTCTTTGTTATGGATATTTTTTACTGTTAGACTGCATTTAGGTTTGCATAAGTTGACAAAATCATGCTACTTCATCAAAATCCCAAAAATCTTAAACCCTTGCTTTTGGCGTCGCCGTAATTGAGTGATTAAAGAAAATAAGAGGAGGCCTTTGATCGTTCAGATGTCTTTAAAAATGATATTTTTAAATATTTTATTTGTATTTGCTAATTTATTATTTTGTAATTTCAAATGAAAAGTAATGGATAAACAAAATAAAAGTATTTGTAAATTATCCAATAATCAACACTAACTGAAATTTATCAAACAAAAAATAAAATAGGTAGTAAACATAATGATACTTGGCAAAATGTGTGTTATTTTTTATCGCGATTTCATTTCATGGTAATCTTATAAAACTTATCCAAGGGTGTCGCCAGGCGACGGACCAAAGAAAGGGCAGTTGATGGCGGATTAAAAAGATCACAAAAAGTTTTACACTGGCAGTGCAAGTAAAGAACCAAGTGGTCTTGTCTTGTCACTATATTCCACATACAGATCTACATGTAAACTAAATATTATACACATTATTGACTTTTTATCAAAAGAAAATATATAAAGTACACATCGAGATTATATACATTTAGTTAATTAACCTTATTACCTAACTGGTATTGGTTTTAACAATAGTTAAAAAAAATTGGTAAAACTACCACATTATAGGAATCGTTGTGAGCTTGCTTGAGGTTTCTGGTAAACAACAATAGAGGTTAGGTTGGTTAAGTAATTTTATAATATGTACAACTATTATAATACTATTTAGTCACCATTTATAAATTAGTAATAGTGCAGAATGTAATGAATAACTAATACAGTTCATTAGTTATGCATAGACGGCTGTTCATGTCTCATGTTACTAACATTGAATCACATTAATACATTCCCTGCCACTGGAATGGAATGCTATTTTCATATTTGATAGTTAGTTCAGCAAAATCAAGCAAATCTTGTCAAATATAATCTCATTTGTCATTTACTAAATTGTCTAATTCGGTTTTTTCATTTACTTAAAGTGGGTAATTTCCGACCAATTGTAGTTTCGTAAGTAGACCAAGTGCAAGGGGACTTGTAGTTGAACAATTTTTATCCGCACTTGAAACTAAGTGCAGATAAAAAAATAGCCAAGACGGACAACAAAGGCAAAGTCATCCTATAAGGGTTATAATTATCTCTAACTTTTACAGGGAAAAACCCTATACAACTTAGATCATTTAAACATTTGTCATTTACCTATCTAATTTCTCCCCCCTAATTGAAACCAAACACCATACAACCAAGCGAAGCGTACCAAACAAAATAAACACTAGTTACGGCCGCTGCATTCAACGCCAATCGAGCGTGCTAAATAACACTTCATCATTTGAATTCGGCGTCGCTTCCATACGGTAATACGTCATATCAATAGCGGGTAATGACCGGCAGTTAATTAGGCGTCATTGCGCGCATCGGCATCGAATACGGTGGCCGTACATTGTTGTAGGGTTTAGGATACTGATACGGTTTTTAAGAGGATTAAATTTTTCAATGCATAATTTTGGACGGGCTTCTAAAATGGGTGAAACATTTTTCTCATTTACTGTACTAATTTAAAAAGCACAAAAAAAAGAAAATCGTATCGGGGGCGTCGGCCACAGGTGCGTCGACCACTGGGGGCGTAAGCCACGGACCCGTTATCTCTAGCTTTTTCTTTTGTCAAAATTAGTGTCCTTCCATTTTAACTGCAGTCAGCCTTAAAGCAAAGCGAATGTCTATCAAACCTTCAAAACCCAGAAACAGGGTAACGCGATACCCCTTGATTAGACTGATTTCGGCTTCTGCTTACTCGTTTCTACTGTAGAAGATTTGGCAATGACAACTGGTACTAACGCCATTTCTAACGTGCTTTCCGAAACACGAGACTTCAGTTTTGTCCAAAATAAACTTTAGAAACTGCATAATAATAAAGAACTGAAGAAGTAACATTGGTTCTTGTCCGGCTTAAAACCCACTACCTTTTACATGGGCGGGGCGAACAGAATGCGTTAATTACTGGGCCATTACGATATTTTTTATGGATTGATATTAAAGTGACTCATTACAAAATTGAATAATTTTACTTTATTTACATACGAGAGCAAGCTTTGAAAAATTATCTTTCCAAACTCCTTTGCTTCTCTGGATCATAACTTTATTCCTGGCGAGTCTATGACTGTACGCTCACTGGAGGCCACAAGAGTCCAACAAACATAGTGTTACAATGACGTCATTCGCCACTGTTTGCTGCTGTCTCGCTGTAATTGAGAGCTGTGTGGGACTTGGAGCTCATAAACTGTTTATTAGTTGGTTATCTCCCTGAAGAAGAGACTGGATATTCGATGATAACAGAAATGGGTATGGGTAAGATCCATTTTATACCTTACTAGCGTTTGCCCGCGGCTCCGCTCGCGTTAGAAAGAGACAAAAAGTAGCCTATGTTACTCTAAATCCTTCAAATATCTCCACTTAAAAAATCACGTTAATTCGTCGCTCCTTTGTGCCGTGAAAGAAAGACAAACATACAGACAGACAGACAGACAGACAGACACACTTTCCCATTTATAATATTAGTATGGATTGAGAGTTGAATACTTATGTTTCTGCTACCATCTACACGTCCATGTTTATAAAACCTTGCAACACACATGGTTCGAGACTCAATAGCAGCGCGATAGCCGGCTATCGCTTGGTCGCTGAAGGGATTAAGTTAAAATATTATTGACTAGCTGTAGCTTATATGTGATGTTACATAGCCTTTCTCGATTAATAGGCTAAACCTTCGAACACACGTAATTCAAGACACAATAGAAAGACAATAGCAGCCCGACAGCCGACTGCTGTCAAAAATGTAAATTAGACCAGGAGCAACCAAAAACCATCATTTATTCTTGTACTATAAACCAGTTCCAAAACATTGGGAAAAAATCATTAGCTCCTTTCAAAAAGCCCTTTTGATATACGAGAGCTCACAGATTTTATACTACTCGAAACTTGGCTTAAAAATCAAAGAAACCAAAAGCAGCGCCATCTGCAACACCTATCGAATTCCATTGTCATTCGTCTAGACTAACTTTCCACTCTAAACAATTCTTAATTGGTTCAATCGTTGAAGAAGAGTTCAGTAACATAAATTCATACTTTTATACTATTCCATACTAATATTATAAATGGGAAAGTGTGTCTGTCTGTCTGTCTGTCTGTTTGTCTTTCTTTCACGGCAAAACGGAGCGACGAATTGACGTGATTTTTTAAGTGGAGATAGTTGAAGGGATGGAGAGTAACATAGGCTGCTTTTTGTCTCTTTCTAACGCGAGCGAAGCCGCGGGCAAAAGCTAGTTGTTAATAAAAGAAAGTACAAATTTACTCTCTAGCCTCTTTAATTTCAGTTTTTAAAACGGAATTGTTTTTTTTACAAAAGAAGTAAATAGTACAAGATATTAAGAACCAGGATTCGAATTAAAAGCTTCACTTGTAATTTCAACAGAGCCTTTAAGGAAGACACAAGAAAACAAATGACTCACGAGTTTAGCAGAGCCAACCCTCTGACACACAAACACAAATATCTGGAATTGATAGCCATACGCTTCCATGACTCATCCAATAATGGCAAGCTATTAACCGTATCCCACGCTATGATTACCCATTTTCTCCTAGGAATGGGAAAACAAACAGAGAGATAAAATGATTCTTCTTTGATTAGGTACCCATTAGATGTTCGTAGACGCATATTGGTGTTCCTTTAAATGCGTGGGATGAATAAGGTATTACTTATCGGCCATAATTTCCTTTTTCGGCTATGTAGTATGCATTAAACTAAAATCTTTACATAGCATAAAATGAAGTTATCTGCCTGTGTGTAAGCTTAGATCTTTAGAATTTCCAAAAGGATTTTAATGTGGTCATAAATAGATAGAAAGTTTCAAGAGTAATGTCTATATGTATAAGACATGCGTTTTATATTAAAGAAGAGCCAAAATTTATTAAAGATTTGTAAAAATTGTGCGGACCTGGGGTAAGACGTTAGTATTTTATGTAGAGACTGGCTTTCGGTGGTAACCAATGCACAGCAGAAACTACTAAAACTAAAAACATAAAACACATTCTATATTTTTTTATGACATAGAGGTGCACTTAGGTTGACTTTGATGTTGTAATGGCCTAGTGGATATGGCGCTCGCCTCTCGTGTCAGGGTACTTTCATAATAGGCGAGACGACGAAAAAAAAGTAATTAGTCCGTCATTGAGATATTTAAAAAATTTTGGACACGTATTTTTTCTTATTTCTCGTAAACGAAAAATGACGACGATACAGTGCGTTGAAGTTGCGCGTGACGTCACGATCTGATACAATTTTTGCATTACGGTGACATCAAAAGCCCCCACTCCAGAACTTTGTTGCTCTTTATCTTTGTATTTTTTTATTATTTTGATGAAGCAAAAAATACGTGTCCCGTATTTTTGGCCGATCTACAAGATGGACTAAACAGAATGCCATTTTTTTATATTGTCGTCATCCCTATTATGTTCTTCCTAAAGTTTATCTTGGACCGGGTGTTATTCATAGAACATTGACAATCGTTACGGGTAGTCAGAAGCCAGAAAGTCTGACTAGTTTGACCAAGGGGTATCGTACCGCCTAGTTACTGGATTGTGGAAGCCTGATAGGCAGTTGTTGTACGTAAAACACTGGTGTCCAGCTGAACCCAGTCAGATTGGAAGCCGGCTCCTACATAGTTGGGAAAAGGCTATATGATGATGATACACTTAGAACTAATCTTTGGAAATTAAATCCTCAAGGGAGGATCTAAGTAAATAATAGTACTTACTTTCCCTCACTTCTTCAGAGGTATTATCCGATATAATTAGGAACTACAATGGATCTTGTATTGTATCTTATAGACGGTGCGTGCGACAAGCCGCGCACATACCGCGTGTCGCGCCTGTCGCAGACATGTCCGACGTGCATGTCTGACGATACCACAACATATACACGGGCTTGATATATATATTGTGCGGACCTGGGGTAAGACGTTAGTATTTTATGTAGAGACTGGCTTTCGGTGGTAACCAATGCACAGCAGAAACTACTAAAACTAAAAACATAAAACACATTCTATATTTTCTATTATACCACAACATATATCCCTTGCCAAAATACTATCCGGGTTTAAGGAGGCGAATACTACAAGGATTTTAATTGGTAAAGAAGCTAGGACCTAATTTAGACCACATAGCGTTTAAAAAGCAAAAGAAGAGAAGATAAAATAGTAGAGCTTCCTACACAATTTTTGGAAATGATTTTTTATTGTAAAAAATAGATATGACAGACCTTGTCCTGTCGAATGTTCATTTCACAATAGAATCTTATAGTAAAATTCTCAGAAAAAAAGCGAGACCTTTCCTCAGGCTTTAACAAATTTTAATTGAATTATAAAAAAAAACAAATTGGTTTAGTCGTTCCACAGATTTGCGCTTAGCAACACAATGCATTGTATAATGTTTATTTATAAAGCCAATTAATGCCCATGAGTACCACTTGATCGCAATGCGACATGTCTTATAAATTCCGCACGTATCGTTGTCGGATACGACATCCGACGACGTGAGTGTCCGTCAGACACGCAGTCTCATAAAATGACGCCAGTGGGTGGTCAATAGCCGGAAAGCTTCCGTTTTTGACTCATTATGATTGTCCTAGGTATTGATTATTACTGACCATCCGTTAAGACCCGGATATACCTAAGCGTATATGTGCGCTAGTATGTTGATGTGGACCTGACTACGAGTCTATCAGGCTAGAAAATAGTAAAAAAAAAAATCTGTGATCCAATCCGTACCAATATTATAAATGCGAAAGTAACTCTGTCTGTCCGTCTCTTCTTCACGCCTAAACCACTGAACCGATTTGAATGAAATTTGGTACAGATATAGTCTGGGACCCGAAAAAGGACATAGGATAGATTTCATGCCGGAAATCCCCCGGGAACTGGAACTATTAATCCACGCGGACAAAGTCGCGGGCAAAAACTAGTAATAATTAAAACAACTGCAACCTAGCAGGCAAGGTTGCGGTCGCTGGCGATTTTGATACGGAGAAACATTAAATGAAATGAAATGATTTATTTTGCAAGTAGGATATAGAAATCATTTTAACACATAACACTATTTTATAAAGAGAGAATGCTCGATTTGGTGAGGAACATCGCTGAGTACTGGCATTAGTCCAATGCTACATCTTTGTCAACAGTAATCGTCTTTCCGTGGACGTGTCTTGAGTAAGAGAAGAGATTTTTTACCTGCAGAGAGACAAGAACAGACCAATCCGACCCGACATATTCAGGTTCAAGGTTTTCCGAATATTAGATACAGCTTCTTTTACAAAATCTTTGAACACAGCAGCATTTTACCGGCTCTCAGTCCTAAACTCGCAGTCGGCACGTCAAGTCCGCTGCAATCGAACATCTCCGGAACATTCTGTAGCTTATACTACCAAATAACAAATAACTGCCTTCCTGCTTTACCAAGTTGAAATCGACCCTGTGATTGAGACGACAGGGTCTACAATCGCGTGTGATCAGAAGGCATTTTCAGGAAGCTTGCAAGGAGAAATGCGTCGGTACATACTTGTGAATGGAGCATCATTTCTGGGTATTTCGCGTAAAGATTCTTGTGTTACCGATATCGCATCATCTGTTTGATAAATACAGATAGGTACTAATTAGGCATGATTTATATGACATGTGAAATAGGAACTAGTAACTTCAAAGAAAGTAAGGAAGGGTAAGTAAAGTTAGTTGTAACAATTTTCTAACAACTTCTAATTGTCTAACATAAATCAATGTATGTTAGTTTGGTTGGCGAAGTGACTTAATAATTAATATCTTGATATGGACAGCATAATAGAGAATGCCAATATTGAGGAATTTATGATTTTATTAAACAATGTATAAAAATTGCCTGATGTCGTTTCTTGTTTCTAGCTCCAGTAATTTATCTGTACTTTGATTACCACCCAAAAGATTTATATAATTGTAACAACCTCAAACTCAAATCATTTATTTGTAACTAGCTGTTTCATCTACGTTACATTAGTTTTTTGGTTACTGCTTCGCTTCCATGGGACATAGCGTGATATTATATAGCCTATGTTACTCGTTGACAATTTAGCTTTCAAATAGTGAAAGAATTTTTTAAATCGGTCTATAGTAGTTTTTGAGCCTATTCATTACAATCAAACAAACAAAGTTTTCCTCTTTATAATATTAGCATAGATAAAACATTTAAAAGGCACTTTAGAACATGAAAAAGTAACTTGTTACAATGAAATCGAAAAAAAAAACAACATTTTGATATGATACCATCAGAGCTAACCTCAATTAATACAACTTACAACATTGATTGCCACCATTCCATTGCATTGATAACAGAGTCACTCCAAATATGCCAACATTACAAGCAGTCAAGCATGGAAAGTGTTATGACTGTTATGAGGTAGGCAATAGTTTCCAGGAACTGGCAGAACAATTAACTTAATGAATATGCGGGTAGTTGTGAGCAAACAGGCGGCGCGGCTGTCTCGGCTGTACTTGCGGGTAGGTTTATGCTATGTGTATGTTAGTGTTACTAGAGTTGAAATACCTTGATTGTTTTTGTTTTCAATGTATGTATTTACACGATAAGTTGAATGAACTATGAATTTGTGGCGAAATCTGTCACCTACCAATCTACAACTGACATCCTGTTTAGCTCAATTAAAGTTTGACGTTAGCGTATATATCGTGGTAGGTTAAACGAGAGACACATGATTGTAGGACGCAATAATATGTGCTCACATAATTATAATTTATAAAAATGTAAACAATAAAATAAAACAATCCGTACTAATATTATAAATGCGAAAATAACTCTGTCTGTCAGTCTGTCTTTTCTTCACGAATAAACTACTGAACCGATTTGAATGAAATTTGGTACATAGATTTAAATAAAAGAGACTGGGCAAATTTGTATGGAGAGTGGCCTATAGACCAATAAGGATACGAGTGTTAGATTGATGTTAAGGGAACTCTGCTCTAGGCTCAGGGAAAAGCGCATCAAAATTCGCGCCGAGGATTTAGAGAAAAATAATATTTTTCTTTTTGAAATTATTTTTTTTGTTTTTATCTATTTACGTATTAAGTATTTACAAATAGCTATCAAAGGTCTGTATAAATTCATTTTATATAGTTCGACAGTGTTGCAATGAGTTTAGGGTAGTAGACGACAAGGAACCTTCAGTCCGCCCGTTGGCTGTCCGAATCTGTCAAAGCACTTTAACTTCTACAGTTTTGTATCGAAATATATGAATCTTCATATACATGTCGTATACACCTCAGATGTAGATCTCAATTAGAATTAACATTATAGGTAGTCACTTTTTTTAAATCCCTACGTTTGCCCCAATTCTAAATAAAAAATTATTATTGATATTATCAGAAAAAAAAGCCAACATGTGTAATATTTTTTTATTACGCTGATCTACGAATATTATCAAGATAATATAAACACTTATTCATCTATAATAATACTGTCCAAAAACGCAGCTTGACATGAAATACTTTCTTTATATCTTGCCCAAGCAAGGTACCATATATTGGTCATTATAATGTCCACAGCAGCCTAAAGTGCTCATGCCTGATTTACAGGTACAGTAATATTGATTTAGGCTATTCAGACCATGCTGATCTCGGTCTACCAAAATGTATTTAATATTATTATTCCATTCATTTATTTCTTAATACATATTCAATACATTTTTAAATATTATTATAAAACATTTAAAAATATAAAAAATAGTAGCCCATCGGCATCGGGAACAGGGTCTGAGCTACCGGTGGTCAGGGCTCCAGAGAGAGGAACCTCCGGACAATACGCGCCGTGTCCAGGAGAACAGCTTTTTGTGACCCTTGACCCAGCTGCCTAGCTAGAGCCTCCTCAGATGTTGCTCGAGGCTCTTCGCTATGATGCCATTTATATTATTTTTATATTTTATTTCTGTAGGTAATATTTTCCTGTGACCATAGTAAAATACACACATCAAAAGTGTCTAGGGATATTTCAATTAAACCTAAATTACTAAAATTCTATTAACTTTTTGTTAAAACATGTACACATTAAAATAAACCTTGTTTAATAGACTATTTAATCTGATAATAAACTTTTAGATAAAGTTAAATTTAAAAAAAACTTAGAAGAAGAGGAAAAACTCAAACAAAATTTCAATCTTAACTTTATTTTTGAAACATCAAAACTTAAACAAAACAACAATTTTTTTATAAAAATTCTTGAAAACTTAAAATTAATATTCCGTGGATCCACCTAAGACTCTCCTGACACATCTGCAGCGGTTCTGCATACTCAAAACAAGGGTGTCAATATCCTGTTGTGGAATACTGTCCTATAATTGCCGTTTCTGATGCCATGAAGACCAGTCAGAGCGTTATATCCAGGCTTTGGTCATGTTATCGTGTCACGGAGGAAGTGGTGGAACGGCACCGAGGACCTCAACGCATTACAACACATGTACAGGACCGATTCATAGTAAATGCTGCACGAAGTCAACTAAATGCAGCGGCGATGCAATTGGTTCAAAGGCTACAGAGAGAGTATGGTTTGCTGGTAAGCGGTCAAACTTTGAGAAGGCGACTGCATGAAGTCAATCTACGTGCTCGTAGGCCATTTTGGGTATCAGCACTAAGGAGAGGTAATCGAGGACGAAGATTACAATGGGCTATTGCACACGAAAACTGGAACCATTCTCAATGGTCACTTGTGCTTTTCACTGATGAATCTAGGTTTGGATTTCATCCTGATTCGCGAAGAGTACGCGTTTGGAGAAAACCTGGACGTTGGAATCGACTGCAGCACCCACAACAAGTTCATGCATATTAAGGTGGCACGATTATGGTTTGGGCAGGAATTCGTCTCGGCGGTAGAACGGACCTCGTTTGGATACAAGGCAATATGACTGCTCGAAAATACCGAGATGAGGTGCTAGAGCCTGTAATCTTGCCCCACAATCAGCAAATGGGACAAAATTCCAGCTAATGCACGACAATGCCCGTCCACATACGGCGCGTATCGTTACAAGTTGGTTACAACTGCATGTTATCCAAGCTTTAGACCGGCCTGCACAATCCCCTGACTTAAATCCTATTGAGCATGCCTGGAATATGCTTCAGAGAAGAGCTCGTAGGAATTTCCCTGTTGATATTGTGCATCAAAACCAGCTTTTCTTGCATCTTAGCAGGATTTGGGACAGTACTCCACAACAGGATATTGACACCCTTGTTTTGGGTATGCAGAACCGCTCCAGATGTGTCAGGAGAGTCTTAGGTGGATCCACGAATTATTAATTTTAAGTTTTCAACAATTTTTATAAAAAAAAATTGTTTTGTTGTTTAGGTTTTGAAATTTCAAAAATAAAGTTAAATTGAAATTTTGTTGAGTTTTTCCTCTTCTTCTAAGTTTTTTTTTAATTTAACTTTATCTAAAAGTTTATTATCAGATTAGATAGGCAATTAAACAAGGTTTATTTTAAAGTGTAGGTGTCTTAACAAAAAGTTAATAGAATTTTAGTAATTTAGGTTTAACTAAAATATCCCTAGACACTTTTGATGTGTATAGTAATGTCTTGTGAAGTACCCTTAAATGGTATATAGACAGTTGGTATTGACTCATAGGCCACTTTTGCCCAGTCTCCTTTGGTATATAGTCTGGGACCCGAGAAAGGACATAGGATAGTTTTCATTCCGGAAATACCCCGGGAACGGAAACTATCCCAAGCGGACGAAATCGCGGGAAAAAGCTAGTATATTGTAAATCGAAAAGAAAACCGTAATGAAATTTTATTATCGCGATGACACCACGGCGAGTGACAACAATTATTAAGGAAAAAATTTGTGTCTCGAGCTAAATCAAAAATCAAAATCAGAGGCAAGTATTTTTTCTTAGACCATTTACAGGTACTTATGAATAGTCAAAGAGTCAGTCGGTTAGTCAGAAAGGCGACGCTAGTTGCCTGTTCCAAAACGTAGGTAGATCCTAATAGAAGAAACTCCACGGAGCAAGCGTGATAACAAATATTTATGCCTGGGGTTGCGGAATGTTTATAATAGTTACCGTGACCCTGGAACATAAAGGGCAACCGAAGGAACATGAGTGGGTTTTAGTCAGTAAAGGTCTGACACGCCCTCCCGCCTCACCCAGGACGGGAGCAGTCATTTGATGATTTCCCACTCACCAAAAAAAAAAAAATTTATGCCTGCTCTATTATAAAAAGAGGCATGCAATGGAACATATTAATTAACATATAAGTTATTAACGATTTAATCATAATTTGCCAGTGCCCAGTGATTCAATAAATCGTTGTGGGCCGACACAAGCAATTACGTGTATTGACATAATTGTGTGATTGATTGATTGATTAGAGGTTTCCATTAGATACGTCCTCAGTCATTAGCTAACAGTTAGGAAGCCAACCGTATGTGTTTATGCACTGAGGCAGCTATTTAAACCAGAATTTAACCTTTCAACGACCACCGACAGCCGGCTGTCGGACTGCTGTTGTCTTTCTATTGTGTTCGAACCACGTGTGTTTTCCCGTGAAAGACAGACAAACAGACAGACTTTGCCATTTTAATAATAATTATTATTTTTTATTTATAATATTTATTAGTATGAATATGCGGTTTTCAGCAGCGTAGCCCGCAATTTTAACAAACTTGTAGGTATTATTTTATTTCTCAAAACTACTTATTTACAGAGCGATGAAAAAAAACTATGAGCTGTGTAGATTTTATGTTGATGACGTGTAAAAGTGTAATTTTTTACCTATTTACAAAAATAAATCATTTTATAATTTTTTTATCATTTTATGTTTCTAGCGTCTGTATTTGTAGTTTCAGCTATAGTTTGACTTGTACAAAAAAAGCTTGTCTCTTCATAATATATGAACACCAATTTCAGCATTCAATATCAATACTAAATAATCATTTTAACCCAACTTCTGATCTAAGTAGAAACACATAAGCAAAAGGAGTCAGTGACTTAAATCCATACTAATATTATAAATGGGAAAGTGTGTCTGATGTTTGTCTTTCTTTCACGGCAAAACGGAGCGACGAATTGACGTGATTTTTTAAGTGGAGATAGTTGAAGGGATGGAGAGTAACATAGGCTACTTTTTGTCTCTTTTTAATGCGAGCGAAGCAGCGGGCGAAAGCTAGTAAAAATATATCTTTGACATGCAGCCATGTGTACCAAGGCACGCAGGATTTAACGATCTTATGATTATTCCAAACTAGCTTTTGCCCGCGGCTTTGCTCGCGTTAGAAAGGAACAGAAAGAAGCCTATGTTACTCTCCATCCCTTCAACTATCTCCACTCAAAAAATCACGTCAATTCATCGCTCCGTTTTGCCGTGAAAGAAAGACAAACAGACAGACAGACAGACAGACAGACACACTTTCCCATCTATAATATTAGTATGGATAATTCCTGGAATTCTCATCAAGTAAGGATAAAACAGCATAATTGCTTCATGAACCGAAACAATATCCCGGAAAATTCTTAGTCACGCCAATGTTAGTGATATTTTTGTTAGTATTACTCATTCTTCCTTAGAATCATAGTTCTGAGTAGGTTATGAGTAACCTTTGTTATGTTCTGTGCTCCTAATAACAAGGCTATTTTGCCTTGATTAAGACGTTGCGAAATTGCTTTTGGATATACTTAGTTGGTATTTTATTTGTTTGTTTGTGAACCTATTTGAATATATTATGACTCATTGTCGGATTAGAAATAAGCTGAATATGTAAACGTAGAAGAATATTCTACAAAATCAGTAAAATCATATTTATTTTTTAAATAGGTTAAATACATAATACTTTATGCGTCAATATTTTATTTGTTATTTTAAGCGAACGATGGGGCCGGTGTTTCCTGTCTGGACTGCTCTGAGAAGAAACATTTTACAAACTCATAGGTCAAAGTCCTTTTAAAGTCCATACAATCGTATTGGTCAAAAATGTGCGAAAACCATGAAGGTCTAATATCATAAATGTGTTTTGCGCTACTCTTTCAAGCAAAAATTAATGAACTAATTTTCATGAAAGTTTTCAGTAATCTAGATAATAAATCTGAAAAACGTATAAGCTACATAACATCACGCTATACTCTACGGAAACGAAGCTGTGATCAAAAACAGTTATTTATTTATTACTTTGCCCGCGACTTCGTCCGCGTGGACTAATAGTTCCCGTTCCTGGGGGATTTCCGAGATGAAAACTATCCTATGTCCTTTCTCGGGTCCCAGACTATACCTGTACCAAATTTAATTTATATCGGCTCAGTTGTTTAGGCGTGAAGAAGAGACAGACAGACAGACACAGTTACTTTCGCATTTATAATATTAGCACGGATTATTATTTATTTATTATTAATAACATTTACATCTATCATTACAGGCTTAACCTAATTCGATAGAGAAGCTTACATTAAACAAAAAATACCACAGTAATATCTTTAAAAGAAAGAAATTACAATAGGTACTAGGTACTTTAACTAATTCCAGTCAATAACAGATTACCGAATATGCTACCCTTGTGAAGACATTCAGTGAACAGTATAAAGTGGGCCAAACCGCGGGGGACAGCTAGTATCGTACTTAGGAGTAATGCAGCTTTCTATCTTAGAGTGAATCGGAGTTAATCCAGTAAGCATTTTAGATTGTAATATTATAAAATAAATATAATAATAATTACGCAGTTGCTTAAAATTTTAAATACTATTTTGTTTATTTCGGTCTCAACTATACCAACAAGAAGTATGTATTATAATTATCTAGATGTTTATTCTGTTTATTTACTTTAAATTAAATATTTAAATAATAGCTGAAATTGCACATTAAATGAAGCTCAACTCTTTCTTTCCTCTTTCTTTGACGGGCCTGTTGGTCTAGTGGTAAGTGATCCTTACTGCTAAGTCGGAGGTCGTGGGTTCGATTCCCACCCAGGACAAATTTTGTGTGATGGGCGTGATTGTTTGTTCTATGTCTGGGTGAAATTTATCTATAATATGTATGTATTTATAAATTTATAAGTACATATAAGTATGTTTATCAGTTGTCTGGTTACCTTATTACAAGCACTGCTTAGTTTGGGATGAGATGACCGTGTGTGAGTTTTCCCAGGATATTTATTTATTTTCGCAGAGTTTCAGGATCTTTTTTACAGCACACTATGTTCAAAATTGTAAAATCGTCTTAAAAACATAACGCTCCTTCCGGCAGTCGAGTAAAAATTAGATCACATCATTCACAAAATTAAAAAAAAAACATTATTTTACAAAAAACTCACACAATTAAAAGAACTGAAACATGCAATAAATACAGGGTGTTCAAAAAATGAAAAATCCGTACCTCCGTTTATACCACTGTAGTACTTAAAGTGTCCCAATTAGTGGGTTTTAAGTGACAAATGTGAGCAGTTAGAGACACTTTGAACTTGTTTTAGTCATACAATTTGACTAATGGGCTCATACGAAAATAACTTTGATTTGTTACTTGAGAGGTACCATTTTGTCTCACGTGATGATTACGACACGACTTTGGACAAGTAATTGGTATGTTTGAGATTTTTTTATCGTATATGCTGTTAGTTTTAGAACAATGAACAAAATAAATTAATCCGACATTAATTCAAATTCTGTAATAAGGGTAACAGGGTAAGGCTTTTGGCTGAAGCATAAAAGTCTGGTCAATCAGTATTAACTACCCCTTAGTTAATACTGATTGTCATTACCATTTTACTCTGTATCTGGGTTGCAGACTTCTGAAAGGCAGTCGCTTCTAGTAAAACCCTGATCTTCACGAACAACTGGCAATCCGATTGTATCTGGTTATACTGGAAACGAACCATGACATAGTTGGGAAAAGGCTAGTGAGAAGATAATGATAAGTCAACATAATAGGGATGACGACAGCATTAAAAAAATGGCATTCTACTTAGTCCGGCTGATAGATCAGCCAAAAATAAGGGGCACGTATTTTTTGCTTGATCAAATTAATAAAAAAATACAAAGATAAAGAGCAACAAAGTTCCGGAGTGGGGGCTTTTGACGTCACCGTAATGCAAAATATGTATCTGATCGTGACGTCATGCGCAACTTTAACGCACTGTATCTTCGTCATTTTTCGTTTATGAGAACAAAGAAAAAATACGTGTCCAAAATTTTTTGATAATCTGTCTGACGGACTAATTACTTTCTTTTTGGCGTCTCGCCTATTATTATAATGGTAAGGTAAATCGTGCATTGTAAATAGCTCCACTTTTTTATTAATACCTCTTATCTATCATTTAAAAGGGCATTAAAAGTTATTCTAAGTGCTTAATTTTTATTGGGTAATCGAACACTTTTAAAGCGTTATGATGTGTACTTGTACGCACATATTACCTATCGAAGCATTACAGAAATAAATTTGTTTAATAAATACAGAATTTGATTGGTAGTAGTGAAGTCTAGAAACATTCCTCATTTTGCCTAGCTTTTTCTCAATTATTTTGGAGAAGGGTTAAGTGCTTATCTAAGTATAATTTCTGGGAAACACAAAAAATGAATCTGCAATTTTAACACTTCACCACCCTTGGTTGACTGGCTTTAAGTCCGCCATTTCACTCCGTGCTTATCGTGTTAATAAATAAATAACATAATTTGCTTGGGTGTCAGAATATCGAGCAGCCGAGCGACCTTTGATGCTTTCAAAGACACAGGAAACTTTCCTATGTTCAAACATCCTTTCATAATTTGTAATATTCATAAGTTGATAAGTTCCTTTCCTACAAATTTTAATTCCTTCATATTTCACCTTCAGTAATAGTTTTTAACATACATCCAAGATATACATTGGCCAGTCTCCTGCTGAGTTCCGCCGCAGTAATTAGATACGTGCGATTAATAACCAGCCATTAAGGTTGGCTACTGTATGTACTTAGTGCTTTCACGGTGGATTGGCTGTGATCAAAGTGGTGCGACTGAGTAGGTAGGACAGAAGTTTCGGTCCATACAACCATTCATAACGTATAGCGCATCCACTTATGATTCATTCATTTAAGGTGTGTGAGGTCAAATAGTTTTTGTTTCTATGAAACACTTTGCCAGTCAAAGAATTTTCCTGGATCTACGACTAAGCGACAGCCGGCTGGCGAGGTGCTATTTTCTTTCTATTGTGTCTCGAATGACGTGTGCACGAAGAATTGAACTGAACTTTAGAATATTTGTAGGCTACACAAAATATTTGTTCCGTGGGTTTATTCCAGAGAGCAGAGCTTAACTTGGGATCAGATGACCAATTGTGAGTTGTCACAGTATTCCAGGGATCACCACTGACAAATCATTAATCACAACCAGTGCCAGTATCAAATTCATCACACGTGTATGCGTTCAATATAAAGTAACTAGTCAGTTTTAGCCACCATCTACCTCAGACATAACTTTTGAATAAAATGGAGTGTCAATTTCGAGATAAAAGTACACCACATACAAAATTGCATACGCTTGAGATAGCTCTAATATCTTTATACGACGAAGTCACAATTATTATGTGCACTTGTTTTCGCTCTTTGTTTAAAGTTGATCTTCTGTACATTTAAATTAGGGGTGGTGCTAAAAGCAAGCATGAAAAGCCACGTGGTATACTAAGGGCTAAAGATCAATATTATAAGTTGAATGCTCTGTTACTGCGAGATAGGGAATCGCGCTGTCAGTTGAAATTGGATACTCTCGGGAAGATTCAGGTAGATAGGATTGGTGCCAAAATCGATGTGCGTGTGAAATAACAAGTACTCAACGTTAAAAGTATTTGTGTACTTTAATGTACTCTTCGGGGCTACAAAATAGGATTTAAGTATGATGAATGTGTTTTGTAGTGTTGGCGACTGGCTGAGGATAGCTAACCTTTTTGTATTTGTTTATAAAGTTTGTTCTTTTTTATTTTTTATTTAAAAAAGTGTCTTATGATTCTAATAGTCTTTTGTTGTGTCATTGATTTTGTAGTTGTGCTTCAAGTAAATATAATACTATTAAAAACCACCATCTATCATTTAGAAATACCTTTTAATACAGTCCACACACCACGCTCAACAATATTTTGGTCCTATCGTAGCCTAAATTTGATCATTCCATTTAGTATTTCATCTTCATTTTCATTACGATGGTGGTTACACGAAGCCAAACTAGATCGATAGTGCACCCTACGGCACAAGATGCCGCTGAAACACATCGCGAAGATAATACTTCGACCTCTCTCCGCGATTGTGACCAGCCAACGCCGTGTGGGAGCGGCACTATTCGAGCGGCGACCGCGACTGAGGACTCTCAACCTAAGGGAAGTAACAGAACCGTTGTTCCCGAACAAGAAACATGTACACTTCCAACGAGTTCAGCAGTCGGAACAAAGCCACTCAACAAGGGTAAGTCGAGACACAGTACTTCGCACTCGCGCAATTCTTCTGTACTCGCACAAACACTAGCCATTGAGGCCGAAATTCATCGCCGGCGCGTAGAGCGTCAACGTGAGTTTATAGAGCAGGAGCGTGAACGTGAACAACGCGAGCGTGAACGTGAACAACGCGAGCGTGAACGTGAACAACGCGAGCGTGACCGCGACCGCGAACTTAAGCTTCTACAACAAGAAGCAGACGAGTTAGAGCTGCGTGCTAAACTTGCCTCCCTGGAGGGCCATTCGGACAAGTCGTGTACTTCCCGTAGTTCTCATAATGAGCGTGTTAAAACATGGGTGGGTACTCAAAACCCTAAAATTGACTCACGCCCACAGGAACCGACAAGTAACATTCAAGCACAGAATGTGAACGTACCGACTAGCACGCCAGCTGAAATTCACCCTGACTCTATTTTACAATTGGCGCATGCCATTTCTTCACTACCCGACCGTCAGAAAAGGCTACAGCTAATACCATTTTCAGGAAATATAAATGAATGGCTAGCTTTTAAGTCTTCTTATGAGAGAACTAAAACCTTTTTTTCCCCCGCAGAGAATTTAGCCCGCCTTACCACGAGCGTCCGCGGTGCGGCGCAGGTAGCTATTTCTTCTATTTTGTTGGAAGCACAGGATCCCGAGGAGGTGATGTCTGCTCTGGAGCAGAACTATGCGCGGCCCGAACTGATGATCGCACATGAAATCACCGGCCTTCGAAGTTTAAAGATAAGTAGCCCAGAACATTTAAACACTTTGGCTAACAAACTAAGAAACTGTGTTGCTACTATAAAGTGGCTTAAGCAAACCGAGTACTTGTCCTCGATCGAACTGCTTCGCACGGTGCTTTTAAAGCTTAGCGAGCACACCAGAGATCGCTTTACTGACTATGCTGCCACACACAGACCTTTCGAGCCTACAGTTACTAAGTTAGAGCTACTTTCTAGGTTTTTAGTTATTGAAGCAGAGCGACAACTTAGCTACAACTTTCTTGTTGACGTGTCGCCAAGTTCGTCTCACAGTAAGATACAAGGGTCTTCAAATAGTAAAACCCCGAATTCTCTGAATGTCCACGCTACTGACGCTAAGGACAAAACCACTGAATGTACGTACTGCAAACAAGGCACCCACACTGTAAAAACGTGTAAGACATTTTCATCTCTATCTACCGACGATAGAAGGCGTTGGGTGCGAGAAACAAAAATTTGTTATAGGTGTCTGAAACCTAACCCGCATAAATGGAACAACTGCCGAACCAAGCGTTGCGGCGTCAATAATTGTACCAGGCGTCATCACGCCCTTCTACATGGCGATACCTCAACAATGCAAAGCGATAAAAATAAAGTCTCCTCTAATATTTCCCATTCGCAACAGGATGCGACACATAATATTGTTGAGCCTCATCAAGCTGACAATGTCGTGGCCACTACGTGCGGTGTACCTGCAGCAGGCGTCCGAGGAATACTCAAGATCCTACCAGTAATCTTGGAGGGACCGCGCGGCAACATCGACACCTTCGCGCTGCTTGATGAGGGCAGTACCGCCACACTTATCGACGGCGACATCGCTAAACGTATCGGGGCAGAGATAACCGGTCGACAACAATTACGTGTCACAGGCGTAGGTGGTATGTTCCTGGATACTGAGGTATGCTACGTAAACTTTCACATACGGGGGCGCGACTCATCTGAACATCACTTTATCCAAGGCGCACGCAGCATCACCCCTCTTCGACTTAGTCCTCAATCTATTGATATGGGTGAAATTTCGAAATACAACCATTTATTAGACTTGTTTCACACAATCTCATACCAAAACGCCGTGCCAACTGTACTTATTGGAGCCGCAGATTGGTATTTATCATTGAGCCATGAGATGCGCATAGGTAGGAAAAACGAACCTGTAGCATCAAGAACGCTCTTAGGCTGGGTTCTACACGGTGCAATTTCCACAGTTTCTAGGCCTGTAGACTTCATTCATACATATGCCGAAACCGATCACTCATCGCAAACTGATAATTCTCTTGAGGCACTGATAAAGAAACAATACGAAATAGATTCTTTAGGTATTCTTAAGCATGTGACCAGGCAAAGCAGTGATGACACACGAGCGATAAGTTTAGTTGAATCTTCAGCTCGGAGACTTAGTACTGGGCGCTTCGAGGTAGGATTGCCTTGGAAAGAAAAGGCGATATATAACGTGCCTGACAGTTACCCGCAAGCCTTATCTCGCCTTAAATCTCTCGAAAAACAGATGGCTAAAGATGAAACATTTGCGCTAGCTTATAAGGTATTTATTGACGGTGTCATTCAGAAGGGATATGCCGAACAATGCGAGTTATCTTCGTATCACGGTAATTGTGTAAAACCCTCAACAGCTGACGAGTCTTTAAGGTGGTACTTACCACATTTTGGTGTATTACATCCGCAAAAACGCAAGTTAAGGGTAGTGCATGATGCTGCAGCTGCTACTAGGGGCGTGAGTTTAAACAATATGCTGCTGCAGGGCCCGGACTTACTACAATCTTTATTGAATATTTTATTTCGTTTTAGAGAGGGGCCTATTGCATTTAATGCCGACATTAGGGAAATGTTTCCTCAAATAAAAATAATAGAAGGTGATCGTGATGCACTTAGGTTTTTATGGCGCAACGGCAATTCTAATGATGCAGTCAAAGAGTACAGGATGTCTTCTTTGATTTTTGGTGCGGTCTGTAGTCCTTTTATAGCTGTATTTATTAAAAATAAGAATGCCAAAGAGTTTGAGGGTGAGTATCCCGCAGCCACACATGCAATTATCCATGATCATTACATGGACGACTATATCGGAAGCGTGTTTAAACTTGATGATGCTAGTCGTTTGGCTTCCGAAATAGTCACAGTCCATAAGTTGGGTGGCTTCGAGATGCGTTCGTGGGTATCAAATGTGCCTGAAGCACTTGCGCTGGTACCCAAAGAGCTCCATAGCAATTCTGAATCCGAAATTGACTTACCTCCTGATCATGACGTAGGCGCATTAGGAGTAAAATGGAATCCTCTTAATGACACCCTAGGTTTCCGCACAGGCCACAAATTCACGGGCGCACCAACGCAACTTACTAAACGAAGTTTACTCTCTAGCGTAATGAGTTTTTATGATCCCTTAGGTTTGCTCATGCCAGTAGTGATTCAGGGCAGGATTTTAATTCAAAAACTTTGGAGGGAAGGAACAGACTGGGATACACCTATTCCCGCAAAGTATGAGTCCGAATGCAATTCCTGGTTTGAACAACTCGCATCAGCAGCCAGTCTTCGTATACCTCGGTGGTACGGGGGTAAACCAGACCAGTGTGATACGCAACTTCATGTCATAGCTGATGGGGGGGAACAAGCCTATGCTTGCGTTGGGTATTGGCGCTACACTTTCACTGATGGCTCAGTCAGCCTCGCTTTAATTGGTAGTAAAGCACGTGTTGCTCCCCTGAAGCCGCTCTCTATTCCGCGTCTTGAGTTACAAGGTGCTCTTATCGCGACACGTTTTGCTCAATGTATTTTGAGTGCACACCGATCAATCCCTTCCGCTGTTTTTTACTGGACTGACTCCACAACAGTTTTAAAATGGATTCGCAGCGATACGCGTACCTTCAAAGCATTTGTTGCTCATCGGTTAGGCGAAATTTTGGAATTTACGAACCCATCAAACTGGAGATGGATTCCTAGCAAACTTAATGTCGCTGACGACGCTACAAAGCCAAAATGTTTAGACTTCACTTCATCACACAGATGGTTCGCTGGGCCTTCTTTCTTGCTTAACCACTCTACAGAATGGCCACGCGAGTCAGACTGCACTACCGACGAAGCTTCAGGAATTTCTGAGTTGAAGCCAGAATTCGTGGGGCTTCTAACGGACACTCCATTACTTACACCACCGGTTCCAGATCCATCTCGCTTCAGCAGTTGGCTACGTTTGCTAAGGGCATCTGCCCGCGTTGTTCAGGCCATAAGAATATTTTTGTCTAAATCTCATTCTTCGCGTTTGCTTGCCAGGTTTGCTAACGAAACTGCGTCACCTTCGCAACTTTCAACCGAAGACATATTTCAAGCAGAGAAGATGCTATTCTTAAGGATTCAAATGGACAGTTTTGCAGAAGATCTGAAGTTGCTGAGAACCTCACAACCATTGCCTAAAAGTAGCAGTATAGCCGCGCTTGCACCGATTCTAGACAAGGACGGTTTAATAAGATTGGACTCACGCATTAAATCCGTACCTGAAGTGAGAGAGAGTGTTAAATCGCCAATTATTCTGGACGGCCGTCATCGAATTGTACATCTTATGATCCTGCACAAACACTACGAAGCTGGCCATGGTAACCATGAAATGGTGCTGAATGAAATGCGACAACAATTTTGGATTTTAAGAGCACGAGCAACCATTCGCAGCGTCGTCAAGGGATGCTTACCGTGCAGAAGGCAGAAGGGCCACCTGTTGACACCAACCACAGGAGATTTACCACTTGAACGCCTCGATCATCATAAGCGACCTTTTACGCATGTGGGCCTAGATTACTTCGGCCCCGTAGAAGTGGCGGTGGGTCGGCGACGAGAAAAAAGGTACGTGGCTCTATACACATGCCTAGTCACGAGAGCCATTCACCTGGAGATAGTACATTCACTGTCAACAGATTCAGCGATCATGAGCCTTAGACGCTTGATAGCTCGGCGAGGAACCCCGTCAACGATATTTTCAGATAATGGAACCAACTTCGTCGGCGCCAGTCGTGAACTCGCGACGCTTTACAATGAAGACGTCGAAAACTTTGCAACCACTCGCAAAATATCATGGCGTTTTATACCGCCTGCCTCACCGTTTATGGGAGGTGCGTGGGAACGAATGGTGCGTTCAGTAAAGACCGCCTTACGCGCTACCTTGAAAGACAGAGCCCCACGCGAGGAAGTTTTTAACACATTGCTGATAGAGGCTGAGTCTATTGTTAATTCCAGACCTCTCACATACGTTACAAACTCACCGGACGTCCCAGAAGCTTTGACACCTTTTCATTTTATCCTCGGGTCTGCATCGACGGCTCCATGGCCAGGCAAGCTCTCAGATCAAGACCTGCTACGCAGATGCGACTGGAGGCACGCGCTCAGGCTGGCGGATCACTTTTGGAAGAGGTGGCTAACTGAATACCTGCCAACATTGATACCACGTGGAAGAAACAGGAGTGACATTAATGTTGGCGAAGGTGACGTAGTCCTGATCGCGGACAATTCCTTACCAAGGGGTCTGTGGCTTCTTGGTAGGGTAATCAAAACTTTTGTGGGACCTGACGGGCTGGTTCGCGTCGCAGACGTGGCCACTAAAGGTGGTACCTTACGCCGACCAGTCCGCAAGCTCCTACCGCTGGTAGCCGAACCCCAGCCAGTTTCCACCAGGGTTTAGTGTTCCACTAGGGGCCTGGAATGTTGGCGACTGGCTGAGGATAGCTAACCTTTTTGTATTTGTTTATAAAGTTTGTTCTTATTTATTTTTTATTTAAAAAAGTGTCTTATGATTCTAATAGTCTTTTGTTGTGTCATTGATTTTGTAGTTGTGCTTCAAGTAAATATAATACTATTAAAAACCACCATCTATCATTTAGAAATACCTTTTAATACAGTCCACACACCACGCTCAACAATAATGATGAATGTGTTTTGTAGAATAATCAATTGTTAAGTAATCTTAATATAGCTTTTATTCATCTGTATGTGTGTTTATCACCTAACTCAAACGGCTGGATCAATTTAAACTGTGTGTATTTTTCAATAAGAAAACACAACTGAACCCGGTTAGTGATGCTGGTTCGCTAGTAATTTAAATATCATAAGTTTCGGATTTAATATTTTTGATTGTATCGACATGTCAGATTATCTCATTAGGGAGTAATTTGTGGCTGGAACTAGTAAAATAAAAGAACAAAGTAATTGTTACAAATTAATTCATTTAATATCACAGATTTAAATACAAAATTTACATTCGATTAGTATCAACATACTTAACTAAAAAACCTTGACGTATTAAATGAAAATATTGTAAGTGTATCATATCAATATTTACAATCTATACTACATAGTAATTTCAGAAATTAATATCATAAATTACCTTAAATACATAAAAATCTCAGAAAACACTAAAGTTTGCAAAGTATGTTGTTTTTTTTTATTGTAAAAAGGCGCATTATGCAGTGATTTGATTGCAAAAATCAGCTAGCTCTCTATAATTGGCTACAATGCGGCTACATATAATATTTTCATTTATTACTTTCAGGTGTTATAATTATACAAAGCTTACAATATAACAAACAATATTCATAAATGCATATAAAATTGGCAGTTGATTCATTGATGTGTTCAGTCTTTCCAAGAAAGTCATTATTTTTATAAAGGACTATAGCTTCTACAAACATTGGCTCGACTCAAAACAATTTTCATATCCATTGACGCATTTGTACAACAATTAATTCCATCCATTTACACACTATCTTCGATGTAAGTTAAAATTAGGCCAATTCACTCGGTCTACATTACAGAATTCAAAGATTTGTTTAACTCGTACCAATTCATTAGCTCATTAATAAAATTAATGTTAATTTTGTGAATCAAAATCCTAAAGAAAATGCTAATAATAACCACGAAAATAAAAAAGAAGAAATAAATAATACACCAAACAGGTTGGATAACCTTTTTCGTTCAATCTGTAGTCAATTTCTAGGCACGTTCTATGGAACTAATAGGAATTACATTCTTACATAAATGTATATCAAATAGGTGCTTAGCAACATTTGCAATGTTTATTATAGGTATGGTAATTATTATATGCACGCAATTAAATAACAGGTGTTTAATGAAATTGATCCGCTGTTCTATTCTTTAAAACCTCCCTCGGTTAGTTTAGGTAAAGTGAGTTTTAGGTGACGTATAAAACAAATTAAAAAAATCAAAACCCGACTGCATAAAAATGCAAAATGCAAAAGTGAAACTTAAAAAATGGAATCAAGATGTAATAAAATTCAGTCAGGATTTTTGTTTTTTTTTTTTATTGATATGTCACTGTCACTGTCACAAGTAAAACGAATTCAATTACAACACTCAGTCGAAATCTGGGAAACGGTTTACGCTGCAGAGCGTGCCAAAGATTGAGACACACATAACCCTCCTTTTGGCAATCAGGTAGTAAAACAGTAGAATCAACAGTAAGTAAATCTGAAATACAATATATTCTAATAAATCAATACTGCAGTAGATGAAAACAAACAAACAATGACAACCAATCTCCAACTCATTAAAACTTGTGATAGGCAAGAATTCAGTAACATTTCTGCATTTATTTTCCCATTAGTTCCTTCAACAAACAAAACAGGTTACTTGACAATAGTTAAACATATTTTGTCTCTATAACTGGTGTCCAGGTGTCCTGTGGGTAACGTTACTGCTACATCGACTTTGGACATCGATGTAGGGGACGCTGTGACCAGTTCTGCAAGTGCTGACGAACACTCGCTTGACCTGGATGTCATTGTTCTGGCTGTAAGGGAAAGAGGAGTTAAAATAGATTCACAACTAATTGATTAGAAAATAGGCAGAAATGAAATAGTAATAGACGTAGTAGGTAGTCTTTAAGAAAATAATACTATTTTTATTATTCATTACAGATTTTAGAAACCAGTGTCACTGTTAAAAACCAGTATCAATAGTGGTGATCATGAATCGATGAATCCCGGAGATCGAGAAAAAAGAGCAGAGTAGTATAAAAATCAAAATCATTTTAACATCTAAGTATGTTGTAAAAATATGATATCAATTTAGTAATCTGAAACCAACCATAATGGGCTTTTAAATGGAATTTGTTACTGTTTTTATGTATCTTCATAAAAAGTCAATGTTTAATATTAGTATGGTCTGTTTTTAAAATACGTAAAACAAAAAATCTCAAGGTCTATTGACTTTAAAAAAAGGGGTCCAATATTTGGTCGACGTTAAAATGTGTAGCTGTGTTTTAAAAATATTAAATTTCAACTAATAGCTCTCAAAGATGCAGGTAAATATTACCATAAAGGCTATAATAAATCACGTACTACGTGGATTACAAGGAATCAAATGAATTGTTTTATTCAAATGACATTATGAAGTTGAGACTTCTAATTTTTCAATAAATTTCTAGTCAGTTGTAGTAGATTTAATAAATGTTATAATCGAACTAGCTAATTTGTTATAGGCTCACTCAAATACTGATTTCGACTTTATTTACGTCAACAATACTCACAATTGGTATAACAACTGGACGCTGAATCCCCGGAAGGGCTGTAAGGCTTCATCTCGTAATGGTTACTTCCGACTGACGACTGATGTCTACTCCGGTTCCCAAATGGGGATGAATAGCTAGGGGTGGAAGAATAATGGCGCATAAACCAAATGGATGTGAAAACTTATTACTATACAAACAACAATATCTCATAACATCACTTTTTATGTTACGGCCTTTTTCTTTTACGGTGAGCAGGACTTGAGCCCTTTAAGCATTATTCAAAGGAAAGTATTAGAAAAATACGGAACTATAAAAATAGATTGTGCAATATTATTTGAATTTGGACGTTTGGGTGGAGGTATTGCTTTTTATGGCTTAGTATGAAATCCTGATAGGGAACTTATGTGAAGGTTTCAAGATCGAAGAGCCTTTAAGAACGCTTTTGGTATACCGATTGCGTTATTTACTCTAGTAAAGTAATTTAGAGAGAGATAAAGAAAGAAGATTAAGTAAGAGAGCGAAAAATACATTTGACACAGTACAAAACAAGATAATTTCAAACGGGTATCAGAAGAACCTAGTTGACAGTCTCAAATAAATATTTATGATGTCAAATCCTTAATCGTTTTGAAACCAGTTAATAAGTAAAACTTACCTGTCTCTAACATGAGGCATGTCGTAGTGGTTGTCAGGCCCCTGCATCCAGTACTCGTTGCAGGTCCTCGTCAGGTCTGGCCCCGCAGTGCTCTTGTCCCTGCCTGAATGTGTCTTTGGTATACCTAAGTGTTGTATGAATTTCTAAACATATACTTGTACACTGCAACGCAAGAATGTTAGTGGTTCAACCTGAATTATCGTTTAACGTAGTAGCTTACAGGCTACGGTAAGACAAACAGATACTTTTAAAACGATTTTATATGAAACAGTTCACCAAATGTACTAAAACGTTAGTAACTGGAACTCCAACGAAGAGATTGAAAATGGCAATTACTTACACCGATAGGTCAAATACCATAATATTTCAGTGTTGGACAAAACAACTGCATAAATAAACTTCACCACTGGTAGTAGTTACTACTATAAAGGAAAAAAACAAAGATCGTACCTATTCTTCCAGCAGAATACCCAGGTCTGCTTCTATACTTGCACCATACGTACAAGATGACGGCACCAGCTACCAGCATAGCGACTGTGATGCCAACACCGACATACAAAGTCGTGTTGTTGGTGTAGAACCCTAAACAAATGAAGAATAATCGTAAGATTAAAACAACTCCTTGAAATTTTCTAGGAAATAAATACAGAAAGATATAAAATGAAATGATAAAATAAATAAAAGTAAAGAAACAGACTAACATAATTGTGGTAAATGTAGCTTTAGTAATAGAAAAATCATTAGAAGAGGTAATGGGCTTTAGAATTAAGAAGTAACCAATCTTATTGACAAAAAAAATATAAATCTTACTCATGCCACTAGTGCACAGGCCGTCAACACAGGCAGCGTGTTGTAGTGTTGATCCTTGGCAGTTGTTACCAGAACATTCTCTTCTTCTTATTCTTACGCACTCTCCACTACAGGTAGACCATGAGCTCCATGATGACCAGGAACCACCTAAGTAGGGAGTTTTGAGTATAGCAATCTATTTATTTAGAGGGATATCATTATTTTAACGAATACATTACAAGCTTGGCTTGATAAGACATCAACTGGAACAAATATTGCTTTAGTAATCATCATGCTTGATAAATTCTCATGATCATCTTTAACAGCTGAAATAGCTTTCGTCTCCGCCTTTTTGTTTCTTTGTACATTGTGTGTATTAGTTTTACCTTTACCTTCCATCCCTCCACCTAGCTGTTTAATTACCATAATTTTTTCATTCGTCATATTTACAATTCTTATTTCTTCATCACTTACTATTTTGACAAGTAACACAGTCCTCATCGCTCTGTGAGGCGTGTCCCCTGCACGGTGCTCCGCCATTGGCTGGAGGCGGCTCGGTACAACTGCGCGAGCGTCGCCGACCGCTTGTAGTAGATCCGCAGCGACATGGCGCCCAACCGGACCATTCTGACCAGCCGCCGTTTACTATGTGATAAGAGTGCATGATAGTTTTGCAAGTAAACTGACTATCACCGAAAAGTCACTTTTCAGACCTTTTACAAACTTTATTTTATATTGACAGTGGAAGCCAACCCAACGGTAGTAAACTGTTTTTCTGCGTGAAAGGTTATTTTTGTAGACAATACAACTACGATACAGGGAACGTAATCACGAAACGAAATCTAATCTTTATAGTTAAGGAGTGATTACCAAGTAATGGTATGCTATTGGCATATTAGTTTTTATAAATTCGTCAGTTTAGCTTCAGGGCAAAGAGAAGAACAATGAACAAATAAGACGAAAGACACTTCCTTGACAACATGACCTCTTCAAGATCTTAATGTTATAACTATTATGTTATGCATAATGCAAGAGATCACGACAATGGCTCCAACATTGATAACAATATAACTAACAATATAAAAGTTATGTCCACATACCGTACACAGACAAAACAGCGACGTCGGACTCCCGGCGGCCTGCGATGTTTTCTGCCACACATGTGTAGTTTGCCATATCCTAAGACAGTGATAAATCAGTTGCCATTGTAGCTTTAGATCATTTTGAACTACATCCAAACATCATATTTTTAATATTTGTAAGGTACCTAATGAGGTTTGCATTGAAGTCTCTATAGAGTCAGGCTATGAAAAACTTTGCGCAAATGTTTTTTGGAAATCATTCTCTCTCTTCACCTGACTTCCTAAAACTCTTTAAACCAGACTTGATCACAGTAATTTTAATAGATTTGTTCCTGTGAAGGGCGAATAACACACTACCAATAATAGTCACCACGAACAAGGCGGCTTAGTGATTTTACACCTTGTTAATAAAACATAAACTTCTTGTTCACCGCTATAAGTGTTATCTAAGATAAAATAAAAGACATTACAACTATTTAAATGTAGCTAAAATCTTGTTAAGCATAATAGAGGCCCGAAGTAAATACTATGAAAAGTAATACTCACTTGTAATCCAACTTTCGGCAGTACTAAAGTTTCAACTGTAGGTTCAATCGTGACCCCATTTCTCGTCCATTTTATGGTCGGTGGCGGTGCAGCTGGTGGTGGCACACATCTGAAGGTCACTCCTCGGCCAGCCTCTATCGTAGCTGATAGAGGCTGCTGCAGGAATTGCTTCTTTATATCTGTTAAACAAAAGCTCATTTTAGGATTCATCAAACACGCGCAACGTGTCAAGCCGTTGTTCAAGGAGAAGGAATTTCCGATACAGTAGACGTGTATATCTATACTTTAAGCCACCTTTTACTACTTATAACTAAAAATCCCTATTACTTTTCAAAATATCTTCAAAGTCATCTGTTAAAACTAAAGCTAGATTAAGAAATGCACCAGAACAAAGAAACTGGCCGCTTTCACAACGAAAACCATCGATCACTCAACAGCTAATACAAGCATGAAAACTACGAGATATCGTGTTTCATGGAGTCCAAGTCAAGTGAAATCATTAGCAAATAGAAAACTGACGAACCACTTTCGTTCGACTCTCGCTAGAACAAACGTAGATCCACCCTCATATCACAAATAGAAAGCTAGTGAGCATTCATCAAAGTGCAAAGTGCTCGAGTTAACGAGCGGAAATAATGTTTCCTCCATATAATGGTTCCGCTACCCACCCTCTTAAAAAACGAGGGATGAAAATAAAAATGGTCGTAAAAAAATTTGGACACCTAACTTCGTGCTGTGTCATTAAAAGTTGAAAGATATAACCGTCTGGGAATTAAAAGTATGAGAAACTGTTAGTAACTGCGATTTACTATTGTCAAAGTTTCACTTTTTCTAAGTTTCTTTACTTCTAATTTATATTTTTTCTGTGACACACTATTATTTAAGTTTCACTTTTTTTTAGAAGTTTTTTAACTCTCTTTTAATTTTTTTTCAGACGATTTCAATTTTAAGCTTGATCGGAAGAAAAGCTACTGTTATAAAATAAAAAATAATAATATTATCCTCTTCTTATTCTATTTCTATAGCTTCACATTCTTTTGACACCTAGTGTTCTATTTTTTCCTTGCTTGTCACATCATTTTCACATGTCCAAATCTAAACACTCTAAACAATTCCATTGAAAAGTAATAAAGTCGTTAAAATATTTCAGCTTTCCAAAGTGTCATTTCGTTGATTATTTCTTTCGTTAACATGGCGTGGCGTGGCGTGGGGTGTTTATTTCTAGACAATAGGCGTGCCCCTTAATTGTCTGAACTCCACTTTATTTTCGTCTTTCTCCTTATTGTTACAATTTATGCGTTATGTTTCGGAGTTTTCTGTTACGTTTGTTTTTTGTTTTGTTTTATTTTTGAAGTACCGTCCAGATTTAATTATGAAGTTATTATGAACTTGTTATATCGCAACGAAATTGAATCGAATAAATTAAAAGAAAATCTGTTGTTTTATAAATCCATATCGATTCTGCATGACTCATTCTAATCACAAATTTCCTATATCACTACTTTGAAACTAACTAAATACATAAATAAATTATATAAAATACTACTTAGCAATAACATACTTACTGATTAACAATCAAACCAAGGCATAGTAATAAACACGTCTAGTACACAGATGGTCCATAACACTAGTGCTAAAATGTTAGACATAAGCACGAGTTCCCACAACAAAAACAAGTTTAAGTACTAGTAAACGAAGCAACCTGTCCTGTAAACCTAACACGATACTAGTAAACGAGTCTTCTTTGAAATAACCCGTGTGACCGCTTGCAATTCAGTTCACTGCATAAAAGGCTAAGAAGGTGAATTAAATTGAATTAGTCTCTCAGCACCTTATAATTGGTTTCTACGGATTTGATGTGGAATTTATTGACATAAAGATGTTTTAGCTTGGTGTTGTTGACTAGTGGCTTAAAGAAATCAATCTATAATTATATTCAATTTGAATCAGTTAACGTTTTGAAAAATCTATTAGTTTTCCGGTAATATTTAACAATATCTGTCAGACTCCGATTAACGGACTGACATGCTTTACAGTTAGCTCAGTAGGTATAACTCTGCCTCCGGCACTACGATTATGTCATAACTTTCAATACGAAAGCATTTCTATAAAATTGATAAACCTTCTCGTTAGCATAATTTATAAAATTTGATCTCGAAACTGCTCCAGGCGTATCGTTTACTAAATAATAGAAACATTTGAATGTTAATAGGTATCAAAGAGAACATCGTTAAGCAGCGGAAACTATTAACTTGTAGAAACAAAATATTATTAATGAAAACAAAACTGAATGCGGCACGGCTCTTAGTTCTACTTATGATGATCGTAAAGTTTTTAATTTTACCTGTTGGGTTCGGAATATTTATGAGCAAGGGCATGCTCGGGATAACGGTGAATGTTTGTAAAGAGGAAACAAAAAACATTTGTTTAAAGCGACTGTGATCAATCATAAGTTTCTGTGTTCCCAAACTCATTCCACCCTGGGAGCTGTTAAGAGCGTTAACTGTTATAAATGTGTGAGAAACAAACATGGCAAGATAATGTTTTGTGGTCTGAGGTAGTACCTTTAAGACTAAAAATGCGAAATTCTTATTTCACATTAGAAATAGTAACGTGAGTGTAATGTTATCGCTTACTTAGTAGTAGATACCAATCCCACACCAGATAATAATGTTACCCAGCTATAAATAACCTTTATTCACATTTAAAACTTAATTATGGCCCATCCCATGAGATGAAGATTTTTAAATACTTAATTATAGGTTTAAGTTTGATTTATGTAGTTTTTCTTTCACAATTAGGTCAAGCGACCACGAAGAATTTAAAATTTTAAGTGGAAGTTGCTAGTTTAAAACTTCAGTGTCCCCAAAGTTTTAACTTGGAAAACAATGCACTAAAGTCTAGTTTCAAAGTTTACAGCTAAGTTGGCACGTAGACCCAGTTGGCTGGGGAAAACACTTCTTGGTGGGAGAGTTCGCCAAACGACTTTGGGAATGGCGTATACGAGCGAGTTAGAAATAGAACGACCTATGGCAGGAGCATTTTGAACGATATTGGCTTGTTTTCACTTAAAAAGACGACAGAATTAATTTACTAAGAACATCACGCGAGTTCAATTGTAGTTCTGACACACACAAATCATGATGTAGGTATTTGCAGACTTTGTAATAATTCACAAGATGATTAATACGTTAGTAAATGTAAGGAAAGATTAAAGCAATATAATTATCATACTTACAAGCAAACTCAATCAGAACGCCTTGACTTCTTATCCTTCCTTTACTGTTCCAGGCGTAACATTCGCAGCTATACTTTGTATTGGCTCCATCTAGTTCATTCCTAGTTACATTGAGTTCGGCTTCAACAACTCGCACTCCATTGTGAGGATCCACGTGTTCTAACTGAACTGTTTTATCAGACCTCACATCATTACACTTAAAATAAACTTGGAGAGCATTAGCTGCCCTACAAAGCAAGTTTGCTGGTCTATTTCTTAGAACGTAAGAATTTTTAGGTTCTAAAAGGAATATTGGTAGTCCGTCTATTGTTTCGTCGTTTTCTGGTAACGGTATGTAGTCATCGTCTTCTTCAGTATCTCCTTTGAAGTCGGAGAGATATGGATCGAAGTTCAGGAGACCATCTGGATGAATGTATTCTGGTCTCATTTCTTTCGTTGTGTGTTCTGGATCTGTAACAACATGTTAAGTTAGTTCAGAATTATTTCTTCTTGTTGTTATTAATATCAAGGTTAGTAGCGCTATACCATAATATTTAAACGCAAGTAAATAAATTAAATGAGTTGAATTTTTATTTTTAGGATATTGTTCAATGCAATTATCAGGGCGCAATTGTATTTTCTTTTCATATTTTATGGTTAATAAATCATGAATTATACAAAAAATAGCCGGAGAACTAAAAGTCAGCACTGGATTATTATTATTTTTTTTTTTTTGGTGAGTGGGAAATCATCCAATGACTGCTCCCGTCCTGGGTGCGGCGGGAGGGTGTGTCAGACTCTTACTGACTAAAACCCACTCATGTTCCTTCGATTGCCTTTTATGTTCCAGGGTCACGGTAACTGTTATAAACATAACATTTCGCAACCCCGGCAGGCGTTGGCCCTGTTGGGCCCCTTCCTGTGCTGACTCCTTCTCTTTGAGGTGCGCGTGGAACAAAACGCGCCGTCTACGCGGTCCTGGTCCTAGCCGGGCGGCGAGCTACCCATCGCTCGCCATCCGCAGAACCGCGCCTACGGTGGCCGGTAGTCGTCTTGCGACTCTCGACGTCTTCGCCTGGGTCTTTGTCCGGGGCGAGAGGCTCGTCGTTGCCTCTCGCGCGCCGCCGCTTCCTTAACTAGCATAACTGCTTCGCAGAAGGAGGCGACGGCATCCCATTCCGTCTCGCCCCGCAGCATGGCCTGAACCAGCGGTGGGCGCGAGAGGTCACCGCCGCCGATCGCCTCTACGAGGACACGTCTATGGTCCGCCCATGCGCGGCACACCTCCACCGTGTGCTCGACCGTGTCCTCCAGGCGACCGTTGCTGCAATGGTGACACCCAGGCGTCGCTTCCGCCTGAATCCGACACAGGAACCTACCGAACTGACTATGTCCGGTGAGGACCTGTGTCAGGCGAAACGTGAGAGCGCCGTGGCGCCTCTCCAGCCACTCCTCAAAGAGTGGTCTTACCGCCGCTATCACGGCGTGCCCAGCACTAGGTTGCGACAGTCGCTGTCTCCACTCCGCCCTGAGATCTCGCCGGAGCTCCGTGAGCCGTGCCGCGATAACCCGCGGCAGCGGGACTTCGCCCCGGCGTTGCACTTCCACGCGCCACTCGTACGTGTGTGCAAGGACTGTTGCCTCCAGATCCCACGGCGGAGTGCCGGCAAGGAGGCATGCCGCCTCGCAGGAGATCGTGCGGTATCCCCGCACCATGCGAATCGCCATGACCCTCTGGGACGGCCTCAGAAGCCGGGCCGGAGCCGTGGCTAGGTTGGGCGCCCACACCGGAGCCCCGTAGAGGGCCATGGACCGCACGATCCCCGCGTAGAGCCTCCGGCAGGAGGCGTTTGGGCCACCGAGATTGGGCAGGAGCCGTTTGAGGGCAGCTCCAGCCCTCGCCAGTTTGGGGCCCAAACGTCGGAAATGCTCCGTGAAGTTCCATCGGTTGTCGAGGACAAGTCCCAGGTACTTTATCGTCGACTCGACACCGATGTGAACCCCTCCTACCGTTATCTGAGACCCCGGAGGTGGCCGGTGCCATGAAAACACATGGCCTCGGACTTGCGCAGGGCCACCTCAAGTCCCAGTTGCCGGATCCTGTCCACGACTGTCGCAACACCACTCGACATTAAGTCGGCCGCCGCCTGGAACGACCCTCCCTGCGCTAGGACTAGCGTGTCATCAGCGTAGCACACTACGCTGACGCCTTCGGGAAGGTCGGCGCGCAGCACCCAGTCGTACCCGATGTCCCACAGGAGCGGCCCCAAGACCGATCCCTGTGGAACACCGCACGACATCCCTCGTCGACTCCACAGTCCCTCATGACCGGGGTAGATGACGGCTCTGTCCGTCAGGTAGGCCTCGACCACACGACAGAGGTAGGCCCGGCATTCAGTGATACCGTAATGCGGCCGCTATGCACCCCCAAGGCAGGGTATTGAAGGCGTTGGCGATGTCAAGAGACACCGCCAAGACGACCCTGCCCCGTGCCACCGCATCCCCTGTCGTGAGGGCCCGCACGCGCATGATGGCGTCCACCGTGGAGCGTCCTCTGCGAAAGCCGAACTGGCCGTCCGCTAGATCCGGCCCGACCCGCATCAGCCGCTGGACGAGACGGCTCGCAATTACTCTCTCCAAGAGCTTGCCCGCCTCGTCGAGCAAAACGATGGGCCGGTATGCGGACGGAGAGTCCGCAGGACGCCCCGGCTTCGGAATAAGGAGCAGCTTCCCGGTCTTCCAACGAAGTAGGAACTGGCCCTCCTCCATGCACTGGCCCTCCTCCATGCAGCACTGGATTATTCAAGGCAGAAAACGGTTTGTTCTCTAGTTATTTACATAAAAATATACTGCCAGTATTAAAAAAAATGCATAAATAAAGCCTGCATCAGGTAGCCGCTTTTTTGTTGATAAATAGTTTAGATAACAGCGAGTGAGCCCAGTCGGTACTGCTGCATGTTTTAAACTAAGATCATAAATATTTAAGCGCGCATATCTGTGCTATGAAAATAGACCACATAATGCCGTAATCAAGGATGGTACTTAGATGATTCATGAAGCATGATAGCGCAGTAAAATGTTTGGTAAGTTACCGTTTAGTTTTTGATGAATTTATTTGTAAACAGGTTTTAACTTATTATAATTACCAATAAAATATACTTGGATATAGCTCATGGTCAAGCCTTACAGCTTACAGATTTTTACAATTTGGGATAAACCCTTTTTGTATTTATAGTATTTTATTTGTTTAGCTTCGGCTTCATATTATGACCTTATTAAACCTTCGAACACACGTGATTTAAGACACAATAGAATGACAATAACAGCCCGACAGCCGGCTGTTGCTTGTTCGTCGAAAGGTTAATGCACAGCTATTCTGTTTGGATGCAGGTCATTCCATTTATCTATCATAGAGTTTTTAGATCCAGTAGTTTAAACATTGGCTAGTGGTTCCTTGTACCTAAATATTATTATTACCTCTAGTCCTATTGAGTGTCATCACTGTCATTAACTTCTAGTAGATTGAATTTCAACTCTTTCTCTACTGTCTTTTACTATTATACATCCAATTATATCAATAACCACAATATCAATCACTCCGAACCTCTAATCATATAACAAGATTCACCATCACCACTATCGGTGATCGACCGACCGATCCTTAACCACCTGCCAATCCCAATCGGTCGGTTACACACAGAAATCGACGACGCGTTATAATCGTACACAGGCTTGCCACAAACAGTATTGGGGTACACATTGTGACGGGTAGATCGCTGACTGAAGTGAGTGCTTAGAGTGATTTAAACGGTAGAAACGCAACGAAACGAACTCTCAATGATAATGCAGATGAATTCGATGGACTGTGAAACTGTTTTGTTTCCGATATTTTGAAGATCCTATGGATAGTAAAACTTAATTATGATAGTGAGAGAGACGTACAAACGAAATTTGGGAAGTGGTGATGGCCAAATGATAGTAGTCTCCTTTCATGCATTCGGTGAAGTTCCAATAAATATGTATCTCTATATTTGTAGGAAAAGAAAAACAATTCATCTTAAGCATTTATTGTAATCAATGTTTACTAAATAATGTTTTTTAACAGCATGATCAATGCAGCTCTGGGTTTCGCTGCATGTTAAAAATATTAGTTTGACTTATGTACCTATGAAGGTGTCTGTTATTGTGTATGTGAGTTTGTAAGCACTTACTATACAAGAGAAATAACTAGTAAAAAAAAAAAAGCTTTATCGCAAATGGCCATTCGTACCTGAATGTTTGTTTGAGATAAGTAGCCTTTCTAGTAAATACATGCAAATGACACGAACTGGACACTTAGAGGACCCACAAGTTGTCAACTAAAAATATCCTGCTTACCATAACAATTTCGAACCACTTACGATTTTAAAATGAGGTAATGAAAATAATCGCGGTTGCGTGTCGCAACCCTGTAATTGAAAACTGCGACTGGTCGTCACAGTTGTTCAGCTCGTCTTGAGACTTATTTTTAGATCGTAATTGAAGCACTTATACAATGTAATTTTATGATTAACCAATAAACAAGTTGACGACTATTAAAAAGTTAGTGTAATTGGTACTTCAGTAGAGTGATGTCAACCTGTTTCAAGATATATTTTATGAGGTAAACAAAGCTATTAAATAAGTTATGATTTCAGGAGTTTTATGTGAGAGCTTTATGGTTCAGAAGCGATAAAGTTCATCTAAAATATGACTGAGTGAGAGCAAATATCTGATATGTATAGGAAGAAATCTTAGGTTTTGTGCCGCCTAGTAACTGCGTTGTGGAGGTCTGATAGGCAGCCGCTGTACGTAAAACACGGTATCCAGCAGATTTCGGTTAGGCTGGGAAGGCTAAGAAATTGACAATGAAACAAAGATATCTTCTCATCAGAATATAGATCCTTTAGAACCTTCCAAACTTTTAAACGGTCCTTTGTCTCCTGATAAACAAGACTAATATTGTCTAAGGCCTAAATTAATAAACTTTATTTAGGTACTAGGCATATTCCTATCACTGTCGCACAACTATCGAACTATGAGTGCACGAAAAAGACAGAACATAGCTAAACCAAAAAGAATCTTTACTTTGGCTTTGCTATGTTTAGTTTTTTGTGTCGTTTATATATCTCGATCTAAGAAAGTACATAGTAAAAACGAAGAAGGAACAAGAACGGTTGACCTAACCATTTACACGATTGCACTTAATCAGAGGATAAAACTCGTCGAGTAATTGGCTTTAATAAATTTAGGATGTTCACTCCATGTTCGTCTTGTTGCGCAACTTCCTTTTAAACCGTGTTGCATTATGAACACAGGATATTACGTCAGAATTTATTGCCTATGGCAAATTAGACGGTGTTAATAGATAAGTATTAGATACTACTTACGACTTTGATGGCATATGAAAGGTTAATCGTGCTTACGAATTTCCAACAGTTTGTTGGCATTCATCTAAATGATGTTAATTTAATTAACTTTAAAAGAAAATTAAACATAAATAAAATCATATTGCAAGTTTTTAAAAACTTTGAGCGTTTAGCAGCAAAACATTCAAAGTAAAGCTTTTAGGCGCAAATCTACTAGAAATGCAAGCCTATCATCATAATGCAAAAAAAATCGAATGGAACTGCGAATGGGACGAAGTGCGAATACCCCAAACTTACTTTGCATAAGATAGAAAGTTGGAGTAGTATTATAACAATCGGATTACTAAGCATAAAGTTAAATGAAATGGTCAAAAACAAATATATTTATTAATTCAGTTCGTAGTGAGCAGACTTACGGTAAACAAATCGAAAAGCGATATAATCTTTACAACAATTATGCCGTAGGTGAAATAGAAATTGTTCTTCTGATAGATAACTCTTGCTAGCATCTTTTTGTCAAAGGCTCTGAATCATCAAACGGTACTCTTAAAGTAAATATACCTATTGATACATCAAAAAGTGTGACCCTTTGTGAGGCTTCCCCTCATCCATCCCTCTCTGGTTCAACGCCACCTAGGGTGTCATAAGTGGCGACTGAGGGATTATATGAAGTGGATAAGCAACAGCCATCACACTAATAACTTCATACTGTGAAATCAGGTCTCCCTTCGGATTGAGATCAAAGGACGACTGTCATTCTATACGTGAGATCTATGCTTTACATGACGAAATTGGAGAAGATTTAAACTAACTATAAGGGACAGTGCTTTGTGTAAGTGTATGTGTATAATTATCTCATATTTATTTAAATTACTAAAACATTTACTAGAATTTCTAAAGTGTTCAGATATCGTTCAGTAAGTCACATACTTGAAGCTAGTTGCCCGTTCCAATACGCGTCAGTAATGGTGGTGGTGACATAAAGAATATTTATCCCACCAAAAACATTACATGTAAAAAAAGCCAACTCTCTTCGCAAATCTTCCATCGTTAAAAGTTTTGAGATCGCATAGAAGAGACGCCAAGTCCTGTTCAACTTATATTGTAATAATAAATCAATATTTTGTGATTGTCTCAATAGTTTGGTTTACATTATAATAATAGTGACTTGGCCATGAGCGCAATAAGATACAAATATAAAACCGCATATTTGGAGGAGTTGAAAGTTAAACATAAAGTTCACAGAATTCAATTCGTTTAGTTTATTCAATTGTTATTACATGACCGACAGTAAGTCTCACCCAACACCAACAAACTGCACATGCATTACGGCGCATGTTTATTATATGGTTATATCTTAAATTTCACTCAGTTACAAAATGATATCCAAAGATATAAATTCGAAGGTATTTGCACATAATTTTACAAAGAGCAAACGACTTTTAACTTGTGCTCATGGCCAAGTCACTATTATTATAATGTAAACCAAACTATTGAGACAATCACAAAATATTGATTTATTATTACAATATAAGTTGAACAGGACTTGGCGTCTCTTCTATGCGATCTCAAAACTTTTAACGATGGAAGATTTGCGAAGAGAGTTGGCTTTTTTTACATGTAATGTTTTTGGTGGGATCTCATTTATTTTTTGTAGGTCTCATTCTTTTCTTTTTGGGTGATGTTATTATGTCCTGTGCCTCTGATATGCTTAAAGCCCATTTACTATCTCTAACTCTTTTGCTTTTTCTCTGAGGTTTCGTTACTTCTAAGAGGACGGTATATACTTCTAGGTCGATTATATTCAGCTATTGCTGACTCCTGAGCTTTGAATTTGTAAAGTTTACATTTAACAAATGTAATCCACCTAGACTTGTTACTCTTGAAAAGGCTACATATTATGCTTAACCACAGGTGACGGAAACAAAGTCCACTATCCCGTGGTTTTTATAGATAGTAATTATAGCATAAGCGATGCATAAAGGAAATTGTTCCCGATGAATATACGCTCTTAAAATTATTTCAAATTTGGTTTTTACTAAACAAAGTAGATTGCTATAGATTTTACTTTATTCGAATCATCACGATCATACTTAAGTACATTTTGTACTATTCCGATTTAACTGTTGACTAAACCTAAACTCACGTCAATGTTTCGTCTTAACATGACTTTTGCACCTATTTTGATGATTATATTTTCCTCTAGCCCTGCTGTCATAGAGGCGTCATCTTCGTGTTGAATTATTTCAGCTAATCTGTTTTCATTTGAATCGGATTTCAGAATTATTAATCTAGTAGAGAGTAAGTCGCGGTCTTTTTTGTAGTCACACCTAATCTTATTTTATTTAGCATGTCGCATATTAATTGTACGTTCAACATATTAGTTTCAGCATTTGAAAGTTTTTCAAAGGGTGAATTTTCTCTTACCGGAGGTAGCTGTAAGAGATCCCTGAAAACTGTCAAATGTTTTTCCCGAACCACCCATTTTCATCGTCACATGTGTCAAGTATCTCAGACAAGCGTAAATGAATTTATGTTGAAATAGCATTGGATATAATCGACACTTCGTTTATACTACTTAACACTACTTCTTTCAAATCTGATCACAGAACTTAGAGCGCTTTATCAGAAATTGGCTCGTACTTGGTGTTTGCTTGCTCCACAGGCAGCTGCAATAGTCTGTCTATAGTTAGTCCATCCACATTGAATGTAGCTATTCCTGTCGGAGCACTAACGACCACGTTTTTATTTAGATACGTTTTAACACAAACTTTCAGAGATTTTATTAAAAAAGCTCTTTCCTATGCCACCGGTTCCACTAACAAAACAGCGTAGAACATCAGCGTTATTATCAGTTGTGTTAATTTTATTTGTGATCAGTTTATTTGTCATCTCTTTTTTGATCAAGTTTTGCGATCATAATTTGAAGATCAGTCTGCTCTTCTTCTACCAGATTGATTCTCATTTGCAGCTTCCATAGATTTTTTTTTTTTTTTGGGAGTGGGAAATCTTCAAATGACTGCTCCCGTCCTGGGTGCGGCGGGAGGGCGTGTCAGACTTTTACAGACTAAAACCCACTCATGTTCCTTCGGTTGCCCTTTATGTTCGGGGTCACGGTAACTATTATACACATTCCGCAACCCCGGCAGGCTAAGGCCCTGTTGGGCCCCTTCCCGTGCTGACTTCTCTTTAAGGCGCGCGTGGAACACTAACGCGCCGTCGACGCGGGCCTGGTCCTAGCCGGGCGGCGAGCTACCCATCGCTCGCCGTCCGCAGACCCGCGCCTACGGTGGCCGGTAGTCGTCTTGCGACTCTCGACGTCTACGCCTGGTTCCCTGTCCGGGGCGAGAGGCTCGTCGTTGCCTCTCACGTGCCGCCTCCTCCTTCACTAGTATAACTACTTCGCAGAAGGAGGCGACGACTTCCCATTCAGTCTCGCCCCGGAGCATGGCCTGGACCAGCGCCGGGCGCGAGAGGTCACCGCCGCCGATCATCTCTTCGAGGATACGTCGATGGCTCGCCCACGCGGGGCACACCTTCACCGTGTGCTCGACCATGTCCTCCAGGCGACCGTTACTGCAGCTTCCATAGCTTCATAGTCTAAAGAGTTTTTTTTCAAGACCATCGTCGTTATCAACAATATCCCTTTCTTCGTTTATCTCAGCGACTTTAGACTCTATCATTTCGAATGCTTTTTGTATCTTCACTCTATTATCGAATTTCCATAATCGACTCCATCTTTTAGCTCATAGCACTAGCATAGCTATAGCACTCGACTTTAGAGGACACTGGGCTTGTATTACCAATATCATAATATTGAGCGAAACTGTAGAAGTTAGTAGTCTTCAACTCTTTTGGCCGTTTAGGATAGTGGTCATCAATCCAGGACTCGTAATAAATATCGGTGGACTCAGGTTCTAGCATCATTATATCCGATAAATAGATTTAACGCGCCGGTTATAATTAACCAGTTTATTAATTTTTGTACATAAACAAAGAACAAAGTTAACAATGCAGTCAAAATTCATACATAATGTTCTTGTAAGATCGCAAATATAACTTTGTTTCCTATTATTTATTAAGGTATATAATTTATTAACGTTTTTATAATTTTTCCTTTATATGTAGCTAATAACCTATCTTGATGCCAAATTTGAAGGTCCTAAGTCTGCTAGAAGTACTTTAGATTTTTGATGATCGGTCAGTGAGTGAGTGACAAAATGGTGTAACTTTGATCGCCCATAACTCGTAAATTATTGGGTCAAAAGTCATGTAATTTTGAGGCTGAGCTTGTTCCAATGCTTACTCTTGGTTATCGAAAATCTAAACCCCTAGCTTTGTCTATATCGATGATACAGAGGGGGTGAAATAGCCGCGAAACGCTTCGAGAAAAGGATGGTACGGCCGTGCCCTCTTTGCTCGAGACTTGGCTGGGGCACTGCCGTGCCCCCAGATTAAAAAGATAAACAAAGTGGAATATTTTACGTTCAACGAATAGAAAATGCAAAGGTAAAATGCTTATAATTATTATTACAAGAATATATCAGAAAGTTAGACAAAAACTAAATGAATCTCAAGTTCACTTCGTAATTTGGTCTTACGGGCCGTAAACCTCTAAATCTGGTCAACATGTGGCGGTCAAAGTTTCACTAAACTTTATACAAGAAACTGAAGAAAAATTTTAAAATAGTAAAAAAAAATGTGGAACTGCCTCTCACGTAGGTACAGCAATATTAACTGCTAGCAAAATCATTACTTAGGAATCAGCTATCAGAATTAAAAGATGCTTACACAAAACACGGTCTAGTGACCTTATAACAGTTTTGTAGGATCACTAAAGTACAAAATGTAATCTACACAGTCTAACAACTTTGTCACATCTCTCCTCCAATCATATCACGGGTGACATACCACGCATAGCATATAAGCGCTGAGCTGATACTGACAGAATGTCAATCCATCGCTTACTCGCGTAGTAACCCGTTCCTCTCGGAACAAACACTTGCGCGGAATAATAAGCAGCGAATACATTCCATATTTTCATTCATATCGGTAACGACGTACTGTGAATGCTATCGAGAAGTCTTGTCGTTGACATATCGGATTGGGTTCATTTACAATTTGAGTCCTTTTAGTGTATCTGTGGTTTTCAATGTGGGGTGCTTCTTAGAGATAAATACCATTAAAAGTTGGCTGGTTTTTCTTCGAACTGGGTAGAAACCAAATACTAAGGGCATTTATCCAAGGCTTTCTCTGTTACTGAAACTCATAACAAATTGAGCTCTAAGGCATTTCTTCAAAATTTAATTAATGAAACTTGAAGGCTGTGATACTGGTGCTCAGGTAACGGACGTGGTGTTAAAAATGGATGTTATGGAAGCTGAGACGGCTTTAATAGCGATCAAGCATCTCAAACTTGGTAACATTATATGGCCAACTGAGTGCCAGAAGTTTTAAATATGATCTTACTACTTAATGAATACTCCTAATATACGTGATATCCTAGTAGTCAAGCTTAAGACTGCTGTCAAAAGGTCTCAAGTTGTAAAATTTAGGGCTGATTTTTCAAATGGCATGTGTACTTTAGATAACAAATATCACTTGAATCTGTGCTTCGAAAGGCGCAGCTCCTTTTACTTCATATTCTGACTGCGAGGGAAGAAATAAAGAATTCAATATGTTTGCGCATACTCTTGTATGCTCTAATCTCCTACGCAGATGGCTAATCATCGTTAAGATTCGTCTTTATTATTGGAATCTGTCAGGAAAACATTATATTTTGTTAGTTTACCCTGTAGAGTCTTCAAGGTCTAAATGACTTCCAGAATTGAACCCCTAAAACTTCTAACAATATCCTAAAAAGCTGAGATCTTTATGAAACAAATTGAACAATAAGATTAACAAGATAACACAAGATAAGTAAGTGTACACCACTATGAAATAAGAGTGTTATGCAGGTGGATGGGCAGCTGCAATCTCCACAATGGCTACTCAAATTACAAATCTTGTCAACGAGGGGATCAGCCTTTATCTCCCCGAGATTCGTTGTTACTGTGACAAGGATCGTATTCAGCTACGGATTCTGCGGGCTGTATCTGGGAATCAGCTGTAGTATTTATTCTAAATTTTGTATGTGAAAATTAGCTGTCATTCCGCAGTGTGCAAATTAGAATTTTGTAACGACAGTAATTATTAGTTTATGGAAAATTCAGAAACCATTAATTAACCTTTCAACGACCAAGCAACGGCTGGCTGTCGGGCTGCTATTGTGTATCAAATCACGAGTATTCGAAGGTTTAATAAAAATATTCTCTTATTCATGGCCTACAAATGGAGATTGTTTTATAGATAAGGGGTATAATTCTGCCTTATGTCAGTGTGTTAATGAATACTTAAGACTTCTCTATCCCCTTCTCCTCCTTCTTCTTTTTTTAACCCCCGATGCAGTCATAACGAGTCTTTGTTTTGCAGCTTAACATTATTGAGCCAGTTAAATTTCATTTGTGATAAATATTAGGTGTCACTTGTTTGTTGAAGTCAGTAGACATTTTGGCTTTTGTTGAGGCACATAATACACGAAACAAAGCCTTATTTACTAGTGAGTCTAGTTAATTTGTCTTGCGAACTATCGCAAGAAGAGCTGCATTGTCTTCGTGTCTGCTAATGACAACATGCTATCAGCCAGCAAGCGTCGGAAGTATGGCTTCTATCCCATATTCATAATAATGAACTTTAACCTCGATAATATTAAGGTGCATATTAGTGTGCTCGTAAATACGGTTGTATAACACTTAGGTATTATAATTATTGTGGTGAATACAATCTATGTGAACATGGGTTAACAATAATTATTATTGATTCACGGGATTTTATGTAGTTACTTCACCGCTACCAAAACTATCGGATAACCGAAACTGTGATACCCCAGAATTATGAAAAATAGTTCTGAATATTTTTCGATTCCCTTCGATTTAAACGTTTCGACGGTCAAGCGACAGCCGGCTGACTTGCTGCTAATGTATTTCTATTGTCTCTCAAATCACGTGTGTTCAAAGGTTTAATCGTTTATTAAATAATATAATTCCAGTAACACTACAGGCACGTGAAACCTTATCTTCTTTGTCCCTGAATGTCAGGGATAGCAAATCTCAGTCTACGCCTCTGGTATTTAGATGTCTATAAGAGAATGACTTAACATCAGGTGTCCCGCCATCTTGCTTGTCATCTAATGAGATCCCAATCGAGATCCCAAATTGTATCATAGCATCCCTATTAAATCAACACAAAATTCTTAAATTAACAATAACGAACATAAAGACCATGTACGTAGACAATTTTAGCTTCATTACAGTTATAATTGAAGCATACATCCTTCACGTTGTAATTGGATGAGTTCAAGTGGTAATCGATTCAATTTGTGGTCATAATCTTGTGGCTACTGTTCTCAATACCATGTGTTAGCCACACTTAGACGTCCGGTCATAGATGATTAGCTGTGTTCGTGTTTTAATATGGCTCTTCTAAATATAAATAGCTAATGGGATAAGATGTTGCTACTTTATCTGTAATGGCTTTATGACGCAACAATTTTGGATAAAGTGATTATTTTTTAAGAGTTCTTAATACGTAAGAACAAGCTAATTAAACATTACTTAGCAAGCACTCTGATTTAGCTTTTGTACGTTCCTTTCTAGCTATCGTTGTATGGCTGTTGTGTGAACATGACAGGAATATTGCTTGTTTCAAGTTGTGCTAAGTGTTGTTTATTTACCTTGGTTTATAATTTGTCCAAATTGCAATTTGTCCGAAAAATCCAAGATTTTTCAACAATAAGATGTTTTTTTTTTTTGGTGGGTGGGAAATCATCAAATGACTGCTCCCGTCCTGGGTAACAATACCTAAGATGATCAAAATTACACCAAACCTTAAAATTAGGTAAGTATTCTACAATTTTTGCTTGAAAATAACGAATCTCATGCTTTGATACTTATTGGCGCTCTTATCCTATCTACAAAAAAATAGAGAGGGTTAATTATGACTAGATTACGTTTGTGTTGTTTGGAGCTCTGTGTTGTCAAAATTCCTGAATTTAGATCTGATTTATTTATTTGCTACTTAGATGAGTAAAACCTTTAACGTGAATCTATCTTTTACTGCCAAAATAGAGGTTTCTAGTTTAAACATATTTGTAATGATTGAAATAAAACATCGTTAAAAAATTCCACCCACTATTTTATCGAAACAGCTGCGATCCCACAATTATCGCCCCCTCACGTATAATTCAAGCGGTCAAAGGGTTGATACAAAAAGCTTCCCTTAAAAAACAAAGTGACCAGTAACTATATCAAACACATTTTATAATCTAATAAATATTTATGAAACCACATCTCACCTCCATTCATGACACTTCTAGCACACATGGCAACAGCGAACAAAATCCTCAAAGTCCTTTTTAAAATCATCACTGACCAAAAATTCACTTAACTTCATTCAATTAACCGCGATGTTTTTTTGAAAAAAGAATGAATGGGAACGAACGTGCGCGCGTCGCGGCTGCCCGCGGCTTACTGGAGTCACTGGAGAATGTAGCTACCCCATACATCATGGTGATACACTATGGGCCATAGGATGCGTACCAATTAATATAAATTAGTTTCCTCCTTTAACTTTTTGTTCTAATGAGACTAGAAATTGAAACAATTGAAGAGCAAACGAAGTTTTTAAATGTGTTGAGAGAAAAATTAGCGTGTGAAGACTGTTAATTGGAGTCCAATTTGGGCTTCGTATGTCGCAAGTAACGGGAACAGTAAACACGGTCTCATTAACTAAAATATTAGTGGCAATTTGGTAACCTACTTAGATTTTAATTATAGAAGAGCCAAATAACTATGTCCTTTATAAAATCATAACTGCGTTGCAACTGACTGCATTAAAATCTAAAGTCCGTAAGTGTCAAGTTAAACGTATTTCTGTTAAGGGTACGATTTCATACACATAATATTTTAATAACTGCAATTTTCTCATAATAATATATTGCTACATTTGGTAATTCAATAAAAATATCAGCAAGAAATGAAATAATCTAATTAAAAGTATCAATGCAGCCGCTTGCGGACTTGAAACAACACATTTCAAAGGCCAAATTACAAAGGCCAAAAGCTGTTTCTAATAAATCAAGCTTTCATCAAGACTTACAGCGCCATCTATGTTAAAGCTTCATCGAAATCTCGCAAAAACTAACCCAACAGACGAAAAAGCACCTCTACCTCTGAAGCGACGACCCTATCAAAAGCTCTAATAAAAGCTCAGTGTACAAAATCGTAGGTAGTTTCAAATGACGTTCATAGATGGCGCTTTACACAGTTTCAGTAATATAGTTCATGTAGATCTCGGCAGATGTCGTTTTAGAAGAATTTGTAAACAACGCTATCTATTTATTGCGGTTGGGGTAAATGTTCGGCCCAAAGGGTGGCGTTTACTTTGGTAGCTCTGTTCACACGAGGCTTGCTAACCGCAATATTAACTGTGGTTTTAGCAGAAAAGATGGCAGTACTGGGTGCAGGGTGCAAACTAATAGTCTTCATTGTCGTTAAGAGTATACCAACACCTGCGGATCCAGCAATTGGATCGCAGTCTGAAAATACTGACTGCTGAGAGCATAACAATACAAATAATTCTCTTCAATGCCTTCATTTTATTTGTAATATGTACAGTCACAATAATAAATAAACAATAAATGTTACAATGCAATACTTTACGTCATTCATTACCTAGTTAATTTAGGTCTTTATTTACTATTCTTCTCTCGTAAGGGTTTTTTTTTTTTTTTTTGGTGAGTGGGAAATCATCCAATGACTGCTCCCGTCCTGGGTGCGACGGGAGGGCGTGTCAGACTCTTACTGACTAAAACCCACTCATGTTCCTTCGATTGCCCTTTATGTTCCAGGGTCACGGTAACCACTATAAACATTCCGCAACCCCGGCAGGCGTTGGCCCTGTTGGGCCCCTTCCTGTGCTGACTCCTTCTCTTTGAGGCGCGCGTGGAACAAAACGCGCCGTCTACGCGGTCCTGGTCCTAGCCGGGTGGCGAGCTACCCATCGCTCGCCATCCGCAGAACCGCGCCTACGGTGGCCGGTAGTCGTCTTGCGACTCTCGACGTCTTCGCCTGGGTCTTAGTCCGGGGCGAGAGGCTCGTCGTTGCCTCTCGCGCGCCGCCGCTTCCTTCACTAGCATAACCGCTTCGCAGAAGGAGGCGACGGCATCCCATTCCGTCTCGCCCCGGAGCATGGCCTGAACCAGCGCCGGGCGCTCGTAAGGGTCATAGCTTAATTTAAAGGGTAGTGCTGTGGTGTGTCTATTGTAGACTGTACTATCAATGTCGTGAGGATTATTTATAGATAAATTGTGTGCAAGTCAAAAATTAACTACATTGTCGTTTACCATCATTTATTCAACTCAGGCATCATGGCCCACAAACACAATACAATACAATAATACAATACAAATACAATAGAATAATACAATAAAAACACAATACAATACAAAAAACAACACTAACAGCAATTAAAACAATATGTTACCATGAGCCGGTACATGTACCATGTCACAGTGATACATGTACTGACAGTCAAATCGCTGGGCGAAGGCACTCAGGATACAGTTCGGGCTGCCCCGCACCCTACGCACCAGAGATGTGCACCTCTTGCGCATGGTTGTGTAAAAACAATCCACACGCGCTTCAGCGAACATCCCAGAAGCGCTACAGTAGCGAGGCAGCCCCAAAAGCACCCTGAATGCATTATTATATTGGACGCTTATAGCGCTGTACTGCTTTTGCGTATAATTCACCCACAGACTGCTCGCGTAGAAGGACGTGCAAAATGCCCTAAACAGGGTTATCTTGACGTCTCTTGAACAGCGAGCAAATCTGCGTGCTATCATATTCGCACGAACAGACAGCGCTCTACGCTCCCGTTCTATGTCCTTATCGTCTTTCAGATCCGGGGTTAGCAAGTGCCCAAGGTATCTAAACTGGTCTACCCTACTAAGAGGGTAGCCATTCAGTCTTACTTTAGGTGTTTGACTTAGGGACCTTCCCTGAGCCTGAAAGACCATCCACTCACTTTTATTTAAATTATACACCAAGCCGTGTTGCCCAGCATATTTTGCGCAAATCTCAAGTAGCTGCGACAGTCCACCTACGGAAGCACTCAGCAGCACCATGTCATCCGCGTAACTTATATTATTAAGGCAGACTCCATCAATATGGCAGCTGACATGTGTGCTGCTGAGCTCCTCCACTAGCGCGTTTACATACAGGTTAAAAAGTTTCGGCGATGTCAACCCCCCCTGCCTCACGCCGCATTCCAACCTGTATGGTGTCGAATACGCCCCTGACCACCGAACAACGTTGATCTGGTTCCCATACCAATATTTAAAAGTACGGATTAGTTCCTCGGGCATAGATGTTTGGTGTAACTTGTGCCACAGAATATCGTAAGAAACCAGATCAAACGCCTTCGATAAATCAAGAAAACACGCAAAAACGGGCGTATTTTTATCCGTGTAGTACTTGACAGTTTGCTTCAGGCACATAATAGCTGTTTCCGTGGAGAGACCTGACTTGAAACCAAATTGGTTGTCGTGTAAATGTAGATGCTTATCAAGCTGAGTGTTTAGCAAACTGTCAAGCACCTTTGCGACTATCGTGGCCAATGAAATCGGCCGATAATTACATTTGTCACTAATATCACCGGTCTTGTTTTTGACAATTGGCACCACCACAGTCTTCATCATCGGCGCAGGCAAATATGAATGTCCTACACAAAAGGTGTAGAACATCGCCAACACTCTGGGCATATGATATCCCGCGTACCTAAGGTGTTCAATGCTCAAATCGTCGTGACCCGGAGACTTGCCCTTTGTCATAGAATTAATGGCCCGCCGTACGTCTTTGGCCGTAAACTGGACGCTAGCTTTCCGATCACTACAACTACAACCATCATTGTTCGTGGCCTTCGTCGACGCCAAAGGTGACTTAACGGTAAAATGGTCCCTAAACAAGTCTGCTATTCCCGACAGGTTACAGGCACCATTGACACTCACAGGTAGACCTGGTTTACTATTAAGTTTGTTTGTAGACTTCCAGAAACTGCGGAAGTCACTCCTGGAATGATGCGACGCAAGGATGTCCATTTTAATTTGGTCAGTATGATTCTGACACCAACGTAAACGTGCTTTAAAAATTTTACGAGTCGTCTGCATGTCATTCACACTCAACCACTATATTCCACTGCTGGACGTAGGCGTGTCGTCAAATTCGTGGTTTTTTTTTTTATAAATCTTGTTGCAGCCAGCCGTCCTTTGCAAATTAATACTCTGTTTTGCCGGAGGCATCCCATTCAAGGCTGCAACGTCAACTACACTAAACTCGTTTACTCCAGCGGTTAACATTTCTGTGACACATGTGACCAGCCCAATGCCACTTTGGTTCCCTGATTCAAGTAGTTGGTAATTCTTATTCTTTGGAACGTACAAATTCGTAACGAATGTTTAAACCCAAGCCTTAATCATTTGTTTTCGAAACATATATACCTATATTTAATAATCATACTAAGTTGATAACAATTGTCTACTAGTTAGTTTGGGTCTAGTGCAGTTTCAATATACATTCATGATTTCACTGGTATACTTATTTCCTTAATTTTTATGGCAATAACGTAGAAATAATATAAAACAGTCTGATTAGAAAGACAGAAGTTGTTAAGCAGAAATCAAACTTAACTGTAACAGTATTTTTTACAACACAAATAATTTTATTAAAAACCATTTAGTTGATAGAGTAATTCTTTATAACGCATTGATATTGAAAGCACATTGAGGTATCACACGATGATAGCTGCGTGCAGCTTTACAAAGTTTTTCGTATTTATGCAAGTAAATTAAAGCATTGGTCACTCTATCTTTCGTTAAGCTTTGAAAGCTCTTACGGCTTGTCAGATTTTTGAAAGCTCGACAATTATAAGACAATAAGGTTTCGAGTTATTAAATTCAAATTCAAATGGCTTATTTCCATTATGCAGGGCATTGCCGGTCATTTTTTCGTGTCAGTTGAACTGATGTCCATCCAAAATTTGATCGTGAGTGTCGTATCGTCACTCCAGTGTTGGTTGGCCGCCTAAACCATTTGGAGTGATGCCACTGCCACAGTTTTATGGCAGAAAAATGACTGTCAATGTGCTTATGACCGCGGAAGCACATTGGAAAGTCAATTAAATTTAAAAATTCTAGTCGCCCATTCCTAAAGGTTGCAAGGAACTCCATACTTACATGCTCTTTTAAAATTAATACAAGTAATTAATATACCTACATGATTATAAAGTTAATCCATGTAAACTTACTACTACTATATTTAGCTACTTTCGGGAAGACTGGAAGCCCACTGCGACATAGTTGCGAAAAGCTTGTCAGTTGTTAATCACTAGCGCCATGGTTGTTATTATTGAGATTATTCATGTTTATTGATAAAATGTAACTATTATTGTATGTAATAAATCTTAATATATTTCAAAATCTTAGGTTTTAATAAGAAACCTTGACCCTGCATACATTATATACCAACCAATTTCAACATAAAACGTCTTCACTAGAAAATTCAAATGATTGATTTCAAATTCAAACTTGGAAGAGCAGTGTTGCCAACATTGAATATTGATTGCACAAAAGGCGTTTGGCGCCAAAGCGTATTCTCAATTCAAAATTATTCGAGAACCATCGACTCCTTTTGATGGCACAAAAATATGTAAGTAGCTGAATTCGTCAGTCACATTTTTATTCCGAATAACATTTTCTATTTCTCTCGCTCCCCTTGAGAGAACATCACCTTTCCTTTTCTTAATTTGCGGTACGGAAATTCAAATTTGACGGGTTGGCTCGCCTTTCCGCTGAATTTCGAAGTATAATGAGCCTTTAAAGGTGGAGCAATCAATAAAAATATCAAAGGTTTACTTATTTTACGGAAAGCTTTGACTTTGTTGGAATATTTCACATTTACATGAAAAATTCGCAGCGAAGGTAACGAGTTTGCATTGGTTCAAATTGGCCTTGAATCTTGTAACACTTGGAAACAACATCGTTTTCTTCATATTATTAAAAGAATTTATGTTATCTAAGATGAATTCGCCAGGTTTTGGTCAGTAACGTTCAAACTCAATTAAACATTTACAGGCATTTTTAAATAGTCAACGTTAAAATTACGTAGTTGTTCTTTCAAAGCAGTAGGTCCCTATGGGGAAAGAAGAACGAGCAAGAAACTCCATTAAAACTCATTTATTGAAAAATTAAATTAAGTGAGAACAATGTAACTAGTCGTGCATTTTAAAGAGGTCTGGTGTAAAACACAATAACAATTGAGGCAGCTAAGAGAAACTAATACAGCTGACAGTCATCGCTGGTTACATGAGCATGAAACATTTTAATTGTCTCCTACTCTGGTATTGCAGATGTCTATAATAGACGGCCAGACCATTTAACATCAGATTGGTTATCAACTTGTTTAAAATTTAAAATTTCACTTTGTGCACTTCAATTGAATGAATTAAAAAAGCTAGGTAATGATTCCGTGTCAAAAAAAATGCACAAAAATTTTTAATTATTTTATTTTTTTGTGCATTTAGACAGCACAGCATCCAAAATTACAAATTAAAGAAAACGCTAATTAACATAAACATAAAAACTAGGTAACATAAAATTCCAACAATAACCTACACTTTTCCAACTCTACACTATCACGGTATTCTCAAAAATACGCCGAAAATAATATCGGAACAGCGAGCCACTGGAACCGATTATCATAATAGTTTAGTGAACAAAGTGGATAAAATGGACAAACTTAAGTAAATCCGTATTTGCGCGTCCGCGGCCGGTTGTTAGAGACACTCGTCGAGTTTGTGGTGAGCCGCTTGAGTGTTAGGGACTTTTATACTCTGCGGGGAAAAAATAGGGGGTTATTTGATTTTTATGGTACCAGCAATATAGCTTTTGATTTACCATGTGCGCCTGTTTATCTACGGCTTAACTCAGAAATTCTACCCTGTTAGAATATTGTTTCTCGCTTCCTTATTGTTGTACGAGCCTAGATCTTGTCGTACATGGCACGCGCGTTTCAGATTTACACAAGTCATCACTTTTTCGTCACCAATAATTCACCTTACATTACATTAGTTACACGGAAGTTAATCTTTTCAATAAATCAGAAATTTATTGGCTATCAGTGAATTATTATTTTTAACTTTTTACAACGTGATGTGACCTACTCAGAAGCGCATACATCTTTTTGGACTTTCGAACCGGATGTATTCGTTCTTTTTTGACGTAAAACTATGAATGTTTACGTCCGAGACAAATAATCGTCACTAAGCAAGTGCCTTGGCTTAGCAGTATTTCCATCACTGCCGTGCTACTGTACTAAGATGGCTAGATAGAGACGAAAAAAAGCAAAGTCTAAATATGTGCTTAAAATCGTTATTTATTCGTGACTTTCCACCTTCTTTCTTCCACCTTGCACCTTCTATCCATCTATCCAGATTCCACCTTCTTCTGCTCCGACATCGCTACACGACGAGTCGTATCGTCCCCGTCTGCCCTAAACTTCTTCCATCCACCAACTTTATACACTCTGTACTTCAACACTCTGTTTAGCACTCACGTCACGTGCTGCAAACGAATGCGGGACGACAACGACGCGTCGCCAATTGTTCGAATCTTGGAGCTTAACTCGATCAAGCGGGTTTAGTTGCCAAGTGATAAACCGCTTTTTCGGTCCGTAACTGATTGAAGATCGATAGCACTGGTCTGCTAGCCTAGAGAAAGGTTTAAGGGATTAGGTGGAATGTGGAACTGAGGTTCGTAAGTGGCTTGAAGATGATCAGGGAAAGCTCTTTAGAAGCTTACTTATGAATAAAATGTTGAAGGAGAAGAGAAAGAAAAGCTTAGAACAAATGGTATATTTTGGCAGCCCTTAAAGCTCTGTTAGCTTGTTGTTTATTTTGTACTATACTTATATTTTTAGTGACATTTCAAATATTCACGTTTATAAAATGATGTCTGGCGGATCCGGATGTAAGCAACGTTCATAAAACACTGTTACCGATTCGTAAAAAACCGGCCAAGAGCGTGTTGGGCCACGCTCAATATAGGGTTCCGTAGTTTCCCGTCCGTCACAATAAGTGTTCCCACTTATAAGTTTTAAAAAAGGCTATTTGTTACGTTGACATAGTAAGTACGCAGAAATTATTTTGTACGAACTTTTTGTCTTTTTTGTACAAAAACTGTTCTTACTATCAAGTTCAAAATAATTTTCCTAGAAAGTCCCTATAAAGTTCTACTTTCCAGATTTTTTCCATATTTTTTAAACCTACGGGTCAAAAGTTAGAGGGGGGGGGACGCTTTGATTTTTCCTTTTGGAGCGATTATTTCCGAAATTATTGACATTATCAAAAAATGATCCTAGTAAACCCCTATTCATTTTTAAATACCTATCCAACAATATATCACACGTTAGGGTTGAAATTAAAAAAAAACACTTCTCACTTTACATATAAGGGGGCTACCCTAATAAATCATTTTTTTCCAATTTTTATTTTACCACTTTGTCGGCGGGATTGATATACATATTGGTACCAAATTTCAGCTTTTTAGTGTTAACGGTCACAGAGATTAAGCGAGGACGGACGGACAGACAGACAGACATGGCGAAACTATAAGGTTTCCTAGTTGACTACGGAACCCTAAAAATGAGATAGAATAAATATTAATTATACTACAAATCCCACAAATTCCTCTTAATATTGTAAATGTGGAATTTTGTAAGGATGGTGGCTGTTAACTCTTTAACGAAAAAACTACTATGAAACTTTAATTTGGTTTCCTAAAAAAGCTGGCTTTCGGAAATGGAGCAATAACCAATGACGTTTTGTAACGTGGGTGAAGCCACGGGGACCTAGACTCTTAACCCCTTTTTCTCAAACTAGATCAAACTTCTCCTGTTTCATTAAAAAACACATTTATAATCTTTCCTAATCCCCGCCACTTGTGTCATCCCAACTTATTTCATCTTCCGTCTCGCTCGCACACAACTGTCAACATTCCCACAGACTACACGCAAACTTTATTAATTTGTTTTTTTCTCGTCGAATTAAAACCTTTATCTGATTATCTTTATCGGTTTTTCGGAGCGGTAATAAATAAAATAAAATAATTTTATTATTTTCGTTCGTTCAGTAAGCTGATGCGTTTTTACGCTGCAATGATTTTCAATGAACGTTTCATTTTTTGGCGGGTGATGTTCATTTTGATAAAGCACTATTTAATTGAATATGACCTTTTTGTGGTCGCAGGTGTACGAATTTATTGGGACAAGTGTTGATTATGTTTTTATATTATTGTTTGATTTTTATTTGTTTATTTAAATGTAGGGGATGTGGCGTACAATCTGACTTTCATTCTATGGTTATCTTATATGCCACTATGTGAAGCATTTCATTTAGATCAGACATCAAGCAAATGCCGTATCTCATAAAAGGTAACAAATAACAGAAACAGAACTTCTGTTCTCCACAGATAGACGGGTGAAACCCTGAAAGAATTCCTTGAAAAAAAGGTAACAATAAACCCTACTCGAAACATGTTTACCTTTTAATCAATATCATTAATAAGCAAAACCTATTTTATATATGGAATGTTTTATTTTAATTGGATTCTTATTTTTTAATTATTTATGTTATTACAATGAGAACTATCCATATTATACGCACATATTTTATTTAATCTATCACTATTTTCTTTTTTTAATGCACTCACACTACCAAACAACATCTACCTGACCTATGTGCGAAATAGATTTGAAAACTAAGCTCCGTAAGGCAGTAATCCTGTGGCAGCTAACTGATATAGCATCGCGTTTGAGCTGTGAGCTTCGGATATAATCCGCGAACAACCCCGCCCTACCCTTTAACCAATACGTGACCACAAGCATTATGTGGCGAGATGTGAGAAGATTTAGATATGGTGTGTTTGGTAGCGTTTTTTGGTTAATAGATTTCGTGACTGAAAGAAATCTAGTATACTACGTTATGCAAAAGTGGTGATCAATTTGTGTAAAACCACTCCAAAGTACACCGTGCAAACTGGATAATCATTTTATGACTTCTTTGACATTTAATTTAAAATAAAGGGAATCTCTATATAACTCCTATCGCAAGCCGAACGCAGTATTTTTGGTGACAGAGAATAGACAAAATATAGACAACCGTACAGCTGGGATTTTAGGAATATGGACAAAGAAGCCTGCCAGGTTCCAATGTGTATATACGAAACACGTTAGTCGCATGCTTTGATATCGCAAAGCCCCGAAAAAGGAAAGCGGCACCAAAGTCGAGCCAAAATAATGAGGGAGATGGTTTGGCCGCGTAACTACCACAATGACTAGTTAGAGATGATTCAAGAAAATAATATTTAAAAGGATTTTGAAACAAAACCTTAATCCACTCCAATATCTCCAGACTCTCCTTTAATTATCCTGAAAGTTCTTTTAACCGAATTTATTTATAATTATTAATAGTACCACATCCATCCCCTCATACACCGTGCCAGCCAGCAGGCTTGTCTCTTGTCTCTCACAATCGGCTCAGTGTCCACCGCACCGTAAAATTGTATTTGACGTTCGCTCGGACGCGGGGAGAGCCGGCAAATTAACGCGGCTTAGGAGAAAATCTCCGTGTTATGATATTGTGGCATTTCAGCGATCATCGCTTTAAGTGTGTTACGGGATTTATTAAGTAGATCTTTTCGGCAGGTGGTTTTTGGAAAAACAATTGTTTTGTGTCTTGCAAGTTTGAGTTGAGTATATAGAACTTATTTATTTAATAAACAATTGTAGAATGTGTGTTAAAGTAAAATATTGTATGACATATGGATAAATGTACAATCCACAACGTTTTCACAGATTACTTGTGTACACTGTTAATTGGGTAGTTTCCACCATTAACCAATAAATGTTAGACACAATTCCTATAAAACCTTTATTAATTTCAGCCTGATAAATTCGGTTAATTTTCAATTTGCTATAATATTTGATTTTTAGTTGTTTTGAAATCAATAAATAGATAGTCAACTGAGTAGTTATTTTAGTGGCGTCATAAATCGCCATTGCCATACAAAATCTATTAGAGAATGGCGTTTTGACAGCTCATAAAAAGTACGTCAATTGATAATGGCGGAAACTACCGTATTACCTATATACGTGAGTTAATTTTTTAGATGTTTTGACTTTAGGTACTTATCAAATTGCACTTTTTTCAACCATCGCGAAAACTATCTATTACTAAGAAGAAGAATCTATTGATTTCAAACATGTATTATATGCTTATACCCAGGGTTGCGGAATAGTTAGTTATAATATAACTATGTTGTAACCAACATGAGTGGGTTTCAGTCACTCACTTCACTCAATAAAATAAATAGAAGTTGTCACCGCCACAATAGTGTCGGCTTAACGTCAATGTCATGTGACAGTTATGACATTGACGTAAAGTAGCTGTCAACATTGTAAACTTCCTCTTGCGGCGGCCGTCGCAACTGCAACACGCGTTCACCATCACCTCGAAAATACGTTCCTGGGAAATTCAAGTAAGACCGTTTTCAACTTACTACACTCCTAAACAGAAGTATATGCTTATATGCATATAGTTATAGTAGGTATATAATAATCTAAAAAATTACACAAGAGAAGATCCGGAGACAAGACAGTTTCCAAAGAAGACTTTCCTATGCGTTATTTATTTATTTTTTAATCCAGAAATATATAAATGTAATTCTGATCTAGTATTGGCTGTGCACAAAAATTACACTAGTTTGGCATAGGTTAATCTGAAAAAAAAACACGAAATTAAATTCAACATGTCTGTGTTACGGAGTCAATCAGTTAGTCAGAAGTTGAAGTTAGTTGCTTGTTACAAAACGAAAGTGAGTTCTACAGAGAAGATCATTATTTTTAATAAATTAAGTTTTTATTATATTTTCGTTACATTATTCTCCATGCATATGACAAAATTGAAGGTCAAATAATATAAATAAGGACGTCCTTATTTATATTATGACGTAAGTTATAACCGATTTCAAATGACGGAAACTGTTCACGAACATGACTCGAGTATCGTTCCGTACCACACAACTCAGCCATTTTAAAGGGAACCGAAGTAAGCGAGTGATGGTATTGAAACTATAATATGTAAACAGCAATAAAAAAATATCTTCTTTGTCGTCAGTTAAATATTATACAATACATCTAATAGGTACATAAATATTTCTAAAAACAAACTATTGCCTTAACCTTTCGACGACCAACCGACAACCTACTGTCGCGCTGTTATTATCTTTCTATTGTATCTCGAATCACGTGTGTTCGAAGGTTTAAAAGCACTATTTTTACACCCAAACTACCACCTAAAAAACATTCGTACCATAATTTTCCCTCGCAATCTAAAAAGGCTGCATATTTCGCCGCAGTCTGCAGGCCGATCCCATGAGGGTTGATAAAAAGTGACGCTAAAACGTCTCTCATTCGCACGGAGTGGGAAAATCATATTCTGTTAAACTCGTTATGTGTCCACGACTCGCCTTGAAGCGCTGACCTAGCAAGGGATGGAATAATGTGGATGGGGATTTGAAACATATTTTGTTTTTTTTTTTTATTGTTTATCATATCTGAGTCATCAACTTCTTACATATTTATTACTTTTATATTCTAATGACGGTAAAATATATTCTAATAGGTAATGTGTATGCCAGTCTCATCGTTGCTTAAACTTTTGCTCGACTTGATATATCTAAGTATTTCACTTTAGTAATGTAAGTTCTTATTCAAACCGCTGAATTAACCGGTCAACGCAGTTATAACGATAGCTAAGTAGTATTATACATGTGGAAGCTTGTTATTAGCAAATTGTCCCTATCTATGCATGTCACTTAAGTTGATATTAGTCTGTAAGCTTTCTTTAAAAATAAATAAATAAATAAATGTATAATTATGTATAAGGAAAACTGTTCTCACAGGGAAAAAATTAAAAATGCTTATTCAATAAACGTACTTTAGTTCAGTTAAAGTCGGTTAATTAAACAAAAAACTAGTTCTATAGAACCAATAATGAGTCAACCTGATTATTTACAAGCACTCTTCAGAACGAAGCTACCAAACAAAGAACTAACGTCACTTCTTTGTCAATTTCTTTCACCTCATATTTGGCCTAAGTTGTATTGTCCTGTCACTGTTAGCCAAAAAATATACGTGCTAAATAACATTTATTTATATCAGCCTTGGAGTTTTGTTCTTAATATTATTTAAAGATATTGAGTTTAGGGTCATTCCACTTTATTACCCTCAAAAAATTCCCTAGGGAGGAGAAGTAAAATTGGAAAAGTAACTATATCCAGAAATCAACTTTAGGATATTTCTTTTATAAAAACAAAATCATAAAAATCATCTCGGCATATCCACATTAAGTCCAGCACAGCTACTTCGCTGTGAAAGCAATACTGTATTGAGTTTTTAGTGCTCGCAGGGCTCAACTGTCGAGCGATAACAGAAAATATTGGGTATACGGAACCTTTTTACCGGCGAATGTGGGCGATGATTGATTTTTTGATTGGACTACTGTCGTGCCCTACTTAGGCGGGTTTGTGTAGGGGGAAAAGAAACATGTTGTGTTTTTGGTTACTTGTGTTTGAAAAAAGCGTCTGAACGTGATTTTTTTTTAAGTATTTTGGTCTTATTTTGTTGATCTTCTTGATCATTTGATTTATCACTACCTACATGATATGACTCAAGTTGCGGAATGTTTATAATAGTTACCGTAGTGACCCTGAAACATAAAGAGCAACCGAAGGAACATGATGGGTTTTAGTCAGTAGAAGTCTGACACGCCCTCCCGCCGCACCCAGGATGGGAGCAGTCTATATGATGAACTCCCACTCCCCAAAAAAAAATTATATGACTCAATTATATTTTATTAAATGATCTAACACTAGTTTCACATTTCATGAAATGCAAATGTTTAAGATCTGCTACCAAAACACGGATAAATTTTTAAACGTTTCAGTGAAAATAAGCATTCAACAATAAATCTTGGTTTTAAAGTTCCATTTTTTTTTTCTCACAATCTGCCCAAAACTTCTGCTCACTACAAAACGCACTCAGAACCAATATTCTCACAGGAAAAAACCCGACAATGACCGCCGCTCTTCAGCGGGACAAATGTCGGGAAAATTAATAAAAAAACAATACGAACTCTCCTGAAACCATCGAACCGTTATCTCTTACAATTATAGAACATTTTTATTCATTTATTTTGATCAATTCAAGTCAAGCACCTATCGCATTGCACGGGTTGAAAACCTTACCAATTTTTTACCCTTCATCTAAACCATTCTCAACTCTATTCCTGTACACATAAGAGCTGATTTCCAGATTTCAAAGCTAGAATATGTATTTGTATGGGGTGTGTAAGTGGTTATTGGAAAAATGGCTTTTGAAGAACTCTTAAAATATTGGTCGAGAGCTCTCCGTAGCAAGACGACACGATTTCGGTATTAATTTAGAACAAAAGAGGTATTGTTTAAGAACTTCGTTTGTGGGAATTATTTACAGGAGTGGGTTTATTTGCGGTATGGACTTTAATGATATTATTAAAATACTTGCTTTTGCCTCCTACTTCGTCTTTGTACCTAATCGCGTCGATCGAAGTCTCAGACAAAGAATTAACTATGTCTTTCCCTGGTGTTAACTTACTCTCTACCAACTTTCATCAAAATCGGTTCAGTGGTTACCCATAAAAGCGTTGCTATAACCAGGCAGTGTAACTTTCGCATTAAGCTTGTTAGTAAGGATCAAATCAAATTGAAATTTATATTTGCAAGAAAATAAATAATTATGCACATTTAACCTAACGTTTATGCATTTATTCATGCTCAATAACAAAAAAAAAATATGTTAAGCTTTAAGTTTATGATAAGTGGCAAAGGCGTCATTAAATTACAATTTTAAGTCACTATCAAAATTACGACCTCATTTTAACTTAAAATCAACCCCTCACTCCCATTCTTAGAACTCATTTTTTCTCGATCCACAATTTGTATGATAGACTCAGATCAACAAATCCGTTATTATCACAGTGAGAATGGATGGCTCATAAACTATATCTTCTTAATACCACACGCCTGCTGCTTGTTTTATGACATAGTGGGACGTATGATAACGTAAAAGCTTTGAGAAAAAGAGGGAATAAGTGACAGAAATTACACTTTTGGCCGCATACTCAAAAGTCACATTTTAAGACGCTCTCAATAGGGATGTTGACTACATCAAAAGAATGACATTGTGTTTAGTCCGCCTGTTAGACAGTTCAAAAATACTGGACACATATTTTTGCTTGATCAAATTAATAACAATATACAAAGATAAAGAGCATCAAAGTTCCGGAGAGGGGGCTTGTGACGTCACTTCTCAGTAAAAATTATACAAAGGCGTGACGTTTCACGAAACTTCAACGCACTGTATTGTCGTCATTTTCTGTTTACGACAAAAAAGAAAAAATACGTGTCCCTTTGATTATCTAACTGACGAACTAATTACTTTTCTTTGTCGTTTCGCCTATTCTGTTGTTGTCTTTGTCACACTAAAGTAATAAAGTAAGCACAGCAACAGATTTGACAGCGTTTTAAGGTTAAGAGACGTTTGAGTATTCGGCCATAAATGTCAATTTTCAAAGAAGATTTTTTAAGCAAGAAGTTAAAATAAATGGTAAATAACTAGAAGTGTTGTTAGAATCGCTAAAAGCATCAATGCGTTTACCGAAGTGCCGAGTGAAAAGTGACGAAACCAATAAATAAAGCAACAACAACCAAGCTATTATAGGTAGTATCTTTAGATTTAGCTGCGCATCCGATAAATAATCACAAATATGATAATTATTTAAACAAATACCATCTTTATGAAATTAAAATATGTATGAAGACAGTTGCCAGTTTGGTCTATCATAGAAAACTGAAACATAACCTGTCAGTTTGTCAAAATTTAGGGTTTAGCAGAAACCAAGAAAGTAGTTAAATCATAGGCAATAATTGACGCTATGTTCTAACCAAAGTACGATCTACAACATTCTTACGTTCTACACCAACTCATCTCATCCAGTATATAAAGACAGCAGCAAAACAGCCAGCACATTTATTAATAAGGTATATATTTTACGGCAGCGAACATTCGAGGGTGTCGGATTTTCTCGCTATCTCCTGCGGCCGTGGTTTGACCGACATATTCTTAGAGCTTGCCTTACGAACCCTGGGACAGACGGGTGGAGTCGGTCGGTTATTTTGTTTTTTGTTGCTAGGTTCCACTTTTTTGATCATTGTCAACTTGACGGGATGTAGAGTCTATGGAGTGTCACGACACGATCGATCTTCTTCATAAAAAATAAGCATTAAGCTTATTTATTGAGCATGCTAGATACCTATTTTACTAACTTTCTGACAATTTGTGGCTTAATAAAAAAAAACTTTGACTTTGAAATTTGTCACGATCTTGCCAAAAAAGAGAAAGTCAACGGTTCATGACACAAAACCAAAACAATCGATATGTTCCACATTTGCAAAACTATTGTTTGTGGTGATTTGTATGTCACTAGAATATAAAGCCTAGGGACAGAATAAAATCATCAATAATAAACCAAATTCTAGTTTGAAGTGTAGGCGACAAGTCTAATTTGTTTCGCCACTTAGAACCATTCTGCAACGTCAACATATTCTAAGAGGTTGCGGAATGTTTATAATAGTTACCGTGACCCTGGAACATAAAGGGCAATCGAAGGAACATGAGTGGGTTTTAGTCAGTAAGAGTCTGACACGCCCTCCCGCCGCACCCAGGACGGGAGCAGTCATTGGATGATTTCCCACTCACCAAAAAAAAAACGTATTCTAAGAACAGATAATTTAATTACTCTTACTAGTTCAAAATTGGAGCTAATTCTCTTGCTCACACACTTAACAAAATTTTAGTTAAATGCATCTTTCTCTTTCCATTTCTCAAAGGAAAGAACAGAAGATACATTATAGTTTAATTCTGTCAAATTTGACAGCACCTGAAGTAAATTGGCGCATCTAAATTATCTATAGTGTGTCTAAATTTGACAGGACTTAACTAATATTTTATCTTCTGTCCTTTTCTTAATGAATTTGATAGAGAAAGATGCACTTAACTTAAATTTAGGTTAGTATGTAAACAAGAGAATCGGCACCATTCAAATAACCTAGAGCGTTTCCATTCGTTTCATGTTCAAAAAGAACGAATATATTTTTACGATTGCCACGCCATCACACTCAATCCGATGAGTTAGTGTCGCAGAGCGCGCGCGACATACGCTGTTCTATATTCAAATTGAACGGCGCGCCGAGACCGTCGCCATTTTGTCGTCGTCACCCGAATAAGATGGCGGACGGTAAGAAGCTTAGAGGAAATGTGGTCGGTATGTTTATTGAGGGCTTTTCAAGTACATTTAAAATAAATTGTGTTACAGAGAATGTTGGAATGTCTTCGTTGAATTAGCATGGTGATTTTTGATCTTTTACTTTAGTGAAATTTTGCCATTGAAAAGTGAGTACAATCAACTATTTGAAGGTTTTAAATATTAATAGTGTTTTGAGTACTATTTACAACAGTTGTCGTTGTAATTTCAAACTATCCCCCGAATGTTTGCTATTTTAATACTAGGAATAAAGATAAAATAGCTCAACCTTATTATAGACTGTCTAAAGTAAAAACATCTTTTATGGGGTACTGTGTTAAATGTTATAAAAAACACATAAGTATTAAGAATACACTTTGTCAACAAGCATAAATAATATTACAAATTAGATGATTATATAGAAGATGAAAATGCTTGGAAGCATGCTGGTCCTGCTCCATAGGATAATTCACAGTATAGACAAACAGGTTGCTAATTCAAACAGACAATGATTAACTGCTCTTTAAATAAGAAATTATACACATTTTTTTTTCTAGTTATACTTTGCGCTGGTCACACATTATTTTCATTATTTTATTGTTTGAGGAATGTAGTTTGATTGTGAACATGTAAACACTTTGCTCGCGAACATAATAAAGCTTCCATTTCCTAATTTATATAAAAAGTAGTATTTTTGTTATTATAATACATGTGATTTTTGACGGAAATGGTTTTTGGATAATATTCATTTTAAATCACGCGTAACCATGTAAAAACGCTTTTGTAATACGATTATTTTTTTTAAAAGAGTAAGTATGGAGTTTCTTGCCCGTTCTTCTCCATACGTAACAATATTTTGGAATGGGCAGTAGATTCACTTTTGCTTTATAATTATGATGTTTCAAAGTGCCTTTTTTGGTCTAATGAAAATAAATGATTTGACTATTGACTAATGCTTAAGCGTCACTTAATTTTAAAGGGATAAAGTAAGGACAGCAACAGATTTGAGAGCGACTTGACATTAAGTGACATTTGAGTAATAGGGCGAAAAGGACATAAATAAAACTATAGTCCAAAAAAAATTTCGAGGCCAAACTTAAAACTATTGCCAACAATCAAGTCAGAATATACTTTTAAACTCCGTAACTAAAGGCAGTTACGGAGTTCCTTAGTGTTGTCCAGATTTCGTCGCGCGCTCACTCACCTTACAAAGCCCTATGAAAATTACTACTAAGGACTACTACTACTACTTACTACTTACTACTTGCATGCCGTAAGGTGAAATGTATTGATACTACATAAAGTTATCTACCTATTTTGAAAACATACATTTTTGCAAAAAATGTTTTCTATTTCTAAAGCAGTTAAGTGATTAAGCCCGCAGTAATAGTTCACGGTATGTGTGAGAGCTAGCAAAACATTACGAATAATTCTGGATCTGACGGCTCTACTTGAGCCGTCAGATTCAGAATTTTATTGGACCAAAAATTTTTGAAAATTGCCTGATGTCTTTTAATATAAAACTAAACAGTGGCAAATAAGTAAGTATTTCGCATGAACAAAAGTCATGGCTCCATAAAGTGCTAAGTGTCAACTAGCTGCACGTGAAACATCAGGGTTGTCACACAATATAATGTCATACATTATTAGCTGAATAAACAAAAGTAGCTTGAGGGATGGACGATTTGGCGACCCTAATGTCACCTCTCCGGTTAAGGTATGAGCATTAGATTATTTAGATTAGAGGAGCTACTCATTGGATTAAGTATAGGAAATAATATTATGTGTTAGAAACTGGTACTTAGTTAAGACAAAAGTTTAGTCCTAATAGGCTCCTTTTGATATATTTCTTTTGGTTATTTTCACGTAAAACACTGATACCTCAAATCCGGTTATGTTGGCAGTCGACCCCAATATAGTATGGCACAAGAAAAGGCTAGGGAAGTGATGATATTGACGTCGTTTTTTGTTTTTTTACTAGATTTCAATTATTATTTAGATGACAGTTAAAAATAATTGTGCTACTTACATAAGTATAATATTTCGTTACCGAGAATTTCTAATTCCTATTAAATAACTGTGAAATTGACCATATCCTAAACTAAAAGCCTATAATCAGGAAGTACCAAATGCACCGTTGTTAACGAGCATACAATATTAAAACGAAGGGCGCTAAACAATCGCTTTGTTAAGGCAATGAAGACGTATTTAGGGCTGAGGGTTACCCTGCAAACTAATAATTGTAATGCTCTTTAGAATCCTTAACATTCAATTCAACTTAAATTTTAGTTTTTGAACATCTAATTAGAACATTACTTGTATTCTCTTATGATTTTATTAACTGTTTGTGTCAGACTTTCGAAAAGCTGTTTAACCTTAATTTTATTCCTTTGGATTCCCCCTACCTACAACATAAAACTCGTCTACTTCCTAAATTTCACGTTTCTAGACCAGCAGTTTAGGCTCTCCTACGATGTATCAATCAGTCACGAGATAAGCAATTTAAATAATTATGATAAATAGCGCTACCTTTGTTAAATGATATTATATTAACCTTACTCAACATAACCAAACTCCCAGGAGTTTGCTTTATATAAATATAATAATAATACCAGCCTATTACTGTCCCACTGCAGGGCAAAGGCCTCTTCTCATACAGAGAAGGCACGAGCATTGATCACCACGCTTGCTCAGTGCGGGTTGGCGATTTCGGACTCATATTAAGTACAAGTCCATCACTAGGCCATCACGACATACTACATTGCTTAATAGAAAACACTAATAAAATTCCATAACGAAAGCTTTTTCTGCACCGAAAGACCAAAAAACCGCAAACGTTTTACCAACGAGGCAATTTCGTCCAATACCTTTATAAGTTTTGGACAACCCTAACCGTGCGTTCAACGTGACAATGGCCCGACTGAATAGTTATCTGTTTAAACCTGGATTAGCACTCGATAAACCATGATTAATAGTCGTGGCGACGGACTGTACCGTCCGCAGACTAGCTTGCGAAATTCTGGGAGTTCATTTAGTTGAAATTCCTATTCGATTATGTGATCATTTCTTATATTCCAGTTATCAGAACTTATGAAAGATGGAATCTGTAACTATACACAATGTAAATTTCATTTTGCGGTTCATTGCTTTTAAGTTGATGTTTAGTACAAACTTGGTGCTGCTGTCTTAACATTACAATTATTTCTATTCATCACCTTTCATACATAACTTCGTTTGATTTTGTAAGTAACCATTGTGTTAGTTTTCATTGTCTTGGTATTTACATTTTAAAATGAGACAAATTAAATACTAACCCAATATTGGTCCATCTCACCATGATAGAGGATTTGTGACGGCAGTTTCAGGTTCCTATTCACCTACTCTTAATTACTTAGTACTAGTAATCCAGTTAAGTTTTCTATTATAGGTAT